>BLKR01000255.1:627500-648364 GCA_011170035.1 Teleogryllus occipitalis | reverse complement strand
GAAGAGGTTTTAGCATTCCTTAATATTCTCCAATTAATATTTGGGTTTTACTACTTGGAAACCTAGTTGAGAAAATTTTTAAAAAATGTAATTTGGGCGGCGATAGATGGCAGCAGGCAAGGAGGGGCAAGTCCACAAACGTACCAGTCCATAAAAAGGAAATCAGAAAACTTCACTACGAGAAAGTCTGTGCCATTCTGTAGCACCTCTAATTTAGTTTATCATGACGAGCGAAAAGAGAAGAATCCAATCATATAAATATTGTCATATGATAAGCATTTTTTAAGTAATTTTGATTTTTTGCGACTCGTGTTTAAGGGACTGTGTAACGCTCCGATCGCGCTTTATTTTTTCTTAGTAGGGAGAGCGCTGCATGATCTTGGGTGGTGGACTGTTACATTCAAAATATCCGTTAAATACGAGTCACAAAAAATCAAAATTACTCAAAAAATTTTTTTCTAACATATAATAATATGTATATCGTTGGATTCGTCTTTTAACGCTCATCATGATACACTCAAAAATTTGTTTAGTTCCATTTGAAAAACCGGGAGCGGTAGCTCAGTGCATCAACTGCAGCGCCTCTGACCGGGAGGTCCTAGGTTCGAGTCCTGACAATGGAAGGATTTGCGACACTAGCTTTCCAGCTAGGTCGAATTCAGTCGCTGTCTGTAGGGGAATTCTAGCGGCCGGCTGCTCTGATCGCTAGTTTTCCGTGGTTTCTCCGATCAACACCAGGCGAATGCCGGAGCAGTACCCTACCAAAAGGGCAACGGACCGCGCGCGATCTTTCCTTCCTCTTCCTTGTCCTATCCTCTTCCTTTACACACATACTTACACTAACATGCACTACACTACCACACATGCCGGGAGACCGGTCGAGAGCTTAGAGCTTGTCTCGGTTGGGGCGGTGCCCTGTTGGTGGGAGAGTCCTGGTTAGGGGGAAAACCCCACTAGCCGACGGTATGTCGGCACCGAATCTCGCCATCCAGCGGGGGAAAATCACCGCCATCTCCCGACAAAGAAACATGCACTACACTAACGGGACCAATTACCAACGCCGTTGACGTGCCCGGAAACACGAAAAAATCAATCAGTCAAAAAATAAATTTCAAAAAACAAAGTTACCTCAATATCTTGTAAAATACAAGTGATAAAATGGAAATGAATACATACATCAATTAGCCCCATTCCTTCATGCACTTCCATGAAACTTCCATTGCAATAACTACAACCGTTCGAAAATTACAGGAGATGCTCAAGTTATATGACACGTGTAGATTCTTACGTTTTGTGAAAAATATGCACTCCATTCAAAAAATGAATTGTTGAAGAAAAAAGCAATTTCGACTTTAAATACCCGTAACTTTTGAAATTTCCAGTTTCACACGCGATTTTTTCTTTCATTTTTATGCATGAAAATTTAGTTTGTATAAAGTTTGGGTTAACGAACTCGAAAATTGAAGATTGCGTATTTCGGGAATTTAGGATTGAAAAAAAAACTGCACTTTTGAATTCAAGAGTAAAAAAATCGGTATAAAATGATATGCAAAACACCATTTTATTTACACACCAACTATTTACTGTTAGGAGGGACATTTTTTAAATATTAGAATGGATTTTCACGTGACATTTCAATTTTTTCTAAAGTTCGTCCAAAATGCTCAGAAAATTCACTAATTTTGAGTGTAAATAAAAATCAAGGACAAACATATGCACTATATATTATGCTTCTAGCATTTTTTACATCACACTGAACAAGTCAAAAAATGTATAGACCAATCGGAAAGGGATCAAGCTTTTTCGGTCGATTTCATGTGAAATTACCCATAAGGAATTCTTTGGTGAAAATATACCTTTTATATCCTGCAAGTTTATTAAAAAATATTGCTCATATAACAATATTATAAGTGATAATAAAAGAAAAAGATTTGTTACATGAAATAACATTTTTATAAGTAATAATGAAAGAAGTATTTGAAGAAAATCTAATTAGTTTGAAGAATAACATTTAAGAGCATACACTGTGGACGAAATTATACCCTTGAAATACGAATTTGTTCAAGATATCGGAAACGCGAATATCTTTTTAGACTTAAATTCCGGGTGCAATAAAAAACTTTGTGGTTAATAAAATATTTAAAAGATTAAATTAAAACTAATAATATACAATATACCATTGATATATTTAGCTTCAGCAAACCAACTACATTTACTTACAAAGTAGGTGCACACGTGATGCATCTTACTTTTTGTTCGAATCCGGAATAGTACTAATATCAGTGAATCGATTTTCTTAAACAGTGAAATCTCTTTGTCAAATAATATCACAAACGTGCTTTTGTAGTAACATATACGGGCACTAAATTAATGCCTCATTTTGGATAAATCAGAGTATATTGGAGTAATATGGGACAAATGTATGTCTCAGCATTCCTTGCGCATCTATATTCGTTACTATCACGAACTATAAACACATGGTCAACTTAACCTACTAAGAAAACATTTCATATCTACATACTCATTGCACTTCAACTACACGTCACACCAACACAGCGTTTGTAGAATCGAAAAACCACATTTAATTCTAATATAAATAAATTGTCTTCAAAATAGGAAAATAAACTCTTATACTTTAAAGTATACCACTTAACGTTGTAATCTATAGG
Source organism: Teleogryllus occipitalis (assembly GCA_011170035.1). NCBI lineage: Eukaryota > Metazoa > Arthropoda > Insecta > Orthoptera > Gryllidae > Teleogryllus > Teleogryllus occipitalis. Next base: position 645,695 of record BLKR01000255.1, on the reverse strand, counting down.
TTAAATTTATATCACGAATTTTGATTTCAATCTTTGAAATTTTTATTTTACTTCAAAGTGCTAGTCAAATTATGTGATGAATAATGAATCAATAATCCAACACTGAATTCATTCATAATATTCAATTTGCCTTTCATGCATCATAACTCCACGGTGCAAATATACTTCTTACAAAAAAAAATTCTGAAAGTTATTTAAAAACAAAATTGTCATTAAAACTAAAATATTATATTCTGTCTATAAGAAATCTTCGAAAATATTAATTATTATGCAATCGGAAAATATTATATTTTAATGGGTCAACCACCATTTTAGGATTTCCGTTGCATTTAAAAAATGTACCGATTAACAAAAGATGAGTAAAAATAATATTGTTGATAAATATATTTATTGATACACGTTTTAAGGTATTTAACTCAGTATAAATTTGTTCTCTCAATCAGAGAATTAAACAAATTAAATCGCAATGTATTACTATTAAGAAAATTTTATAGCAGTAAAGTTTTTTAAAGAAAACATGAATTAGCTAAAAAACATATTCTAAACATGACAGTGTGGCAACTTTACGTTAAACATGCCAAAAATTATTATCGCATCACTGCAGTATTTTAGTTTTCTAATTGGATGGGATTTTCTAATTGTTAACGTAATTATGAATGAAGAAAAACTGACGATTTAATAAGTTTGGCAAAATAAAAACGTTAATAAACTATGTCATCCTACAATTCCCAATCATTTCCAACTCTAATAAACGCTAATGGCCCCTCGGAGAAAAGTTATTGAAACAATGTTCTTCCAAGGTTAAGTAGGTCAGTTATAAAAGTTAACAATACTTTTTACATAGCAATACATATTGTAAAAGTTGTCAAACCGAAATTGTTGATAAATCTTGCAAGTTCTAATGGATACAGTATTTGAGTAATTCGTGAATGTGCTTATGTTCGGATGTGCGCTTCCGTCACTTACGGCTAGACCATTTCCCGTGCACCAAACGAGACGTATGAGGTGTTATTCCACTCGGTCTCCTAATGCGGAACTGATAATTTGTTTTCAGACCCTGCCATAAGATTCAAAGAAATTTCCAAAAAAGTGCTTCTGCGTGTTTTAGCGCTGCGATCATAGTGGGTAGATGGAGAATTAAACCAATTCCAGCAAAATAGATCTATGTAGGTGGGGTTGATTAAATCCCAGTGCACGTGGTTATTTTCAGCCCATGGCACCATAATTTTCTTCCATGAGGTTAGCACCCTGATCGTTTACAAACCAGCAATATGAAATGAAAATCGTTTACAGCAGCCGACCTCTAGAATTCTCCTCCAAACAGCGGCTGAATTCTACCTCGCTATTTAGCAAGTGTCGAAAATCCGCCACCAACGTGACTTAAACCTTTGACCAACTTAAACCTTTGACCAACTTAAACATCTGACCAACTTAAACTTCTGACCAACTTAAACTTCTGACCAACTTAAACTTCTGACCAACTTAAACCTCTGACCAACTTAAACCTCTGACCAACTTAAACCTCTGACCAACTTAAACCTCTGACCAACTTAAACCTCCCGGTCAGAGACGCTGCACAAAGACAATGCTGGTTTTGAGCCAAACCCAGCTCGTGACATCGAAAAGCACTACCACTGCTACAAAGAAATACATCTCAAGAACAATTGTGAAGGGAGTAATGAACGCTCTGTGCTTGGGTATATTCTGTACCTTAGTGAACAAAAAATGTGTGCGTGAACAAAATACTTTTGGAACAATTAATTGTAAATTAAAATATTAAATTAAATTTTCCTTGTATCTGGAGGATTTTGTCCTTCAACGGGATGTAATAGGTTAAATAATAATAATAATAATAATAATAATAATAATAATAATAATAATAATAATAATAATAATAATAATAATAAGCCGGCCCCGTATCGCAGGCGGTTGCGGCAGCCGTCGCTGCGCCGAGGAGGCTGCAGGTTCGAGTCCTGTTTAGGCTGGTTGTATTTGTGATTGTCCCTTCACCCCTCCTCATTCTGTCACCTCATAATTCATAATTCAACGCTTAACAACCTTGTCTTACAAAGGGATATAGTCGAAAAGCTCATCACTATAATTACACACGTTAATCTCTCTTTTGGATATAATACGACTCGGCCTCTGAAGAGAACGTGTAGTATATTCAGAAATGGCCGATACGCTGCTAATAATAATAATAATAATAATAATAATAATAATAATAATAATAATAATAATAATAATTATTATTATTATTATTATTATTATTATTATTATTATTATTATTATTATTATTGTATTATTATAATTACATTATATTATTATTATGACAACATTGTTTTGCTCTCCTGAGATCAGAGATGGCAGGACAATCTTTGATAAGGAAAATGGCTCCGAGTATGAAACAACGCTTTGTCCGCGTGCAGGGTGACGAAGGCGGGCCGCTGGTGGTTGGTCGGAAGCTGGTCGGCATCGTGTCCTGGCGAAAGCAGGTCGGCATCGTGTCCTGGGTCCGCAGCGCTCGCCCTGCCTACCCCGACATCTACTCCCACGTCGCTTCGATACGCGACTGAATCGCTCAGAACTGCAGCGTCTAAAGGCGGCTCCACACACTCGTTATTCGGCGAACACCGAGCAACCGTTCGCCGAATCCCGAGTAGTGTGGATGAGTTGCTTGCTATTTGCCGAGTGGCGAACATTCGGGGTTCGCCCTACCCACTGCGTGTCGGCCTTTTGGACACATCAAAGGGAGCGAACATTCGCCGAACACGTCAGCTGCTCGGGATTGGGCGAGCACTAGCAAGCTGCTCGGCGAATGCCGAATGTGTGGAGCCGTCTTAGGATGCTGCAACGTGCCTGCGATGCGAACTTTGGTCTGGGCAGAGGACTGCAAATGGTGGCGCCGCCATTTTGTAAAGGCTCATAGCCACTTTGTGTATACGCCTCGTGTATGCTTTTGAAATGGATCTAAATGTTCTAGCGTCATTCAAATCCACACTGAAGCGAGAACTTTGATGCTTTTGATAAAAATGTACTGAATTTCAGTCATGCGAATTTCAGTATATCTTCACCATACAGTTCTCTACTATGAAACGTGATCAATAAATAACTATTCTTCCTTATCTTACACAATCTCAATTAATGTAGGTATTAAATGGCGAAAAGATATATTTATATAACCTCCGATGTAATAGTCATTTCCCTTTCCTACTTTTTCACTTTCACTTGTAGGTTCACTTATACGTACGGAGTCATATACGTAGGTAGTATACAGACAGCTATGTAAAGCTACGGAAAACTGATTTCGAGCTTTTATCGGAAATACACGTTTTGGGATCCGGAATACTGAAAAATGTTTTCTTTCCTCCCCCTCCAAATGTACGTCTGTTCGTCCTTTCGTTCGTCGGTGATCAACATTAGCGTCTGAAGTATTCGTAGGATTTTTTCCAATTTATTTTTTTTATTTTCGTACGGGTTGTTTTTGCGGGGAGACTGCCCGTAGGCAGTGTTCCGCACCCGAGTTTCGACCCAGGCTTCCTTCGAAGCCTACCCCCGACGCGGTCTGGGGACTTTTATCTAAGCAGGCACGCCCCGTGGGCAGTCCCGTCTGCGCCTGGGATTTGACTCTCACTTTCTCCGCCAGATGTCGGGCTCAGTTAACTATATCCGAACTGTCTGGTTGGGAGAAAGTGGGATCTCGTTAGGGCGGGATGTTGTCGGAGGGATTTAATTTTGCCGGGCATCCTGCCAGGGTTCTTTTACATGCCACAAGAGTGACATGGCTACTGTGGATTTTCCGCCCTTCGAAAATCCGGGTTCCTCGGCCGGGATCGAACCCGCGCACTGGGGGTTCAGAGGCCAGTAAGCTAGCCCCTCACCCAGGCCCATTTTTTCCATTTTTTTCAAAATGAATATTCCCCGATGATTCCTCGTGTGAATAATGATGCCAACATTCCCCTGTTCGATTCTCGGTCGGCGCCAAAATAAAGCTGTTGGTTTCCATTATAATCGTCTCAGTTTCTGCAGCAGTGTGACGAAACAGAAGATCAGGCAGGCCAAGTACGCTATACCGCGGGAGATGGAACTTTGAGATTAACCGCGCACATGGTGCGCGGTTACCAAACTCATAAGTTCGCGATGCCTTACGCATTCACTACAGCTATTCACAGCACGTTAACAACCACGCGACACTACAACCTGAGAAGACTTGTGAACTGAGCTCTCGATAACTTGAATGAGTTTCCCGTTTGAAAACATAAGCTTAATCGGAAATCCTACTCATCGTTTACAATCTTTCAAGGCTTCTTTCATTCGGGTCCTAGACTGAGCGCTGCGTCCCACGCTCGTAACCGAAATGTGCATGTGGCCATTCATGGGCAACGCGGGTCGGCAGACGCTGACGTACTACATACTTGCACAACTTGTCTTGGACGATGGCCTTGCTCCCCCTCCCTTGAGCAATAAACAGTTGAAGGCAAAAGCACGCAGCGAGCACTGATGACAACATTCCAAGCATTAAAACTTCGTTGACGCGAAACAAGCTAGCTAAAGCTATACTTGCTTTCATAGTCGAGAACTTCTGTTCAGCTTTATTACCATTATCTAAAGAAATGGCTGAGGCAGGTCCACGTCCTTCAAGGGAGGCACCTAAAACTCCTATCTAGTGTCCCTGCTGTTGCCTACCCAGAGCGATGATCTGGCCGCACACGTAGCTGGTTTGTTTTTCCAGAGGTCGGCATTACTGTAAATACTCTAGTTGCCGACTTTGTGACTAACATCCCCACTCCGACCGCATTTCTTCAGTCCATCGTTCAAGAAAAGTTGCGCGAATAGTAACTGACGCCCGATTGGCCCAGTGCATGCCGTCGCCATGGAAACGTAGACGCCACGTAACTGTCAATATCAAACTCTCATCTCCTGCAGTGTAGATACGATGATGGGGATAGGTCACGCTCCACAAATGTGACTCTTACCCCCAGGCGTGGGTAATAAATACCAACCTAGTCTTGTAAGACTAGTGGTGCTGAAACCACGTACTTTTTCGCCCGTACTTTCACGCAAAATTACTCAAAAAGTATCTAATTTTCGAAAAATTGTACATGACATTATTTCAAAACATATCGTGAAAAAAACAGATTTGATTATAGGGGAACCTAATTTGAAGCTCTGCTTTTGATGAACACATTTCATTAAGAAAAATAATTGTATCTTCATAATTGTAGTTGTAGGAAGACACCGAAAAACTTTTAAATTTTTGCAATTTTCGAAAAATCAGGGTTTTTAATCAACATGTGACCTGCGCCACTCTCTTAAACGTCCTTGAGATTTTCCAACAACCCAATTAAATCAAAATCGATGGCGCCTTATTTTTTGTCCCAGGGGCTTCATGTAAAGTACCCCCTAAAATTACAATATCGGTTTCAAATTCAAGGGGCCGCGACCTCGACCAGATCGATTGGGAATATCAGTTTTGGAGAAAATATGCTCAACGGTTTAGCCGCTAGCGTTGTTCATTTCATTTCATTTTCAGATTGTGAAGCGGTACATGATTGTACATGATTGTCATAGACAGTTTGCCGTCAATCGATTTGTCAGCATCAAGGACCTACAAAAAAGGAATTCTGGCTACACCAGGTGTTAGAGGATTTTGTTTTCTAAATTTAGCCATTTAGCACCATTTTTCTGAATTTGTGCACATTTTCGTTGCCAGGGCCGTGAAAAAAGTTTTCGGCCGAAAATTCGCCGGCTTTCTTCGCGCAACATTACTTAAACTTTCTCTTCGTAAGAAATTCCTTCTAAAGCGCGAGAAAGTAAAAATGTCTTCAATGATGTAGTTGTCCGAAAGGGTCCAAAAACATTAGCCATTTCCGAAAATTCAAACACTGAAAATTGGACACTCATCTATTTACGGATACTTCACTTTATTCTTTCAAGAAATTGAAAGGCAAAATTTGAAGCCTTTTTTGAGAAAATTTTGAAAATGTTCTAAGAGTTTCAAGTGAAGTAACCCTATAATTGGAGATATTCTTTTCGAAATCGCAAGCCCATACTTATCACAAAACACAGAATTTGAAAAAAGAAAGAAAAAACTAAGAATAGATTGGATACATTTTTTTTCGTTCGTTCGTTCGTTCCTTCGTTCCTTCGTTCGTTCCTTCGTTCCATCGTTCGTTCCTTCGTTCCATCGTTCGTTCCTTCGTTCCATCGTTCGTTCCTTCGTTCCATCGTTCGTTCGTTAACTCGTTCGTTCGTTCGTTAACGTTCGTTCGTTCGTTCGTTCGTTCGTTCGTTCGTTCGTTCGTTCGTTCGTTCGTCCGTCGTCGTCCGTTCGTCCGTCCGTCCGTCCGTCGTCCGTCCGTCCGTCCGTCCGTCGTCCGTCCGTTCGTCCGTCCGTCCGTCCGTCCGTCCGTCCGTTCGTCCGTCAGTCCGTCAGTCCGTCAGTCCGTCAGTCCGTCAGTCCGTCAGTCCGTCCGTCCGTCCGTCCGTCCGTCCGTCCGTCCGTCCGTCCGTCCGTCCGTCCGTCCGTCCGTCCGTCCGTCCGTCCGTCCGTCCGTCCGTCCAACACTCAAGGTTAGATCACTTTCCGACCACGAGTCAACTTGTCTCAGTCTCCTGATGAGAACTGAAAATTTGTGTGCTATTCCTTCAGAAGATTCTAGATGTGTGTGCACTTTCCTTGCGAGGTTGCAATGTGAAAGGACATTTCTCAGTTTGAGAAGACCAAACTACGGCGTAGGGATGTCTATGTGCCAACCACACGTACCCATGGCCGCAAGGTTGGGATGCCGCTGGTAGGTGTTGCCCCGTCATGAGCTGTTGAGACAGTACAGACAGACAGAACGAGTTTAGGGTGACTTACCGCACGCACAGATTCCTTTCTTCTCATTCATTTCAAAGAGGCAAATTGATTTTAGCCACATCCTTTTAGTAGTATGCGCGTAAGTTTGAATGAAATGGGAGCAATTAAAAAAGACCAGATTTTCTCAAGAAATTTCCATGTTACTTTTTCTTATTATTTCTATTATTTCTTTATTTTCTTTCTATATTATTTCTCTTATCTCTTAACTGTTTTTTGACGTAAAATAAATAAATAATATACGCACGTATATACGGAGTAATATAGGTATGAAACAATGTTTTGTAATGCTGCAGCAAATCGATTTAGAGATTTGAACGGAAATGTCCCTTTAAGGAAAAAATGTCTTTATTTTTATTTTTATTTTTAAAAACGTCCGTTGGCCTGTGAACAACACTTAATGACTAAACTATTCATAGGATTTTTGCCAAAGAGAATATTCCACGGGCAACCTGCCCCGCTTCTTACACCGGAGATTTCGACAATCATTCTTAAATTTTGAGAGTACTTGAAGCCATGAACCATCTGGGACATTTTCAAAATTTTCTCAAAAACAGATCCAAATATTTTCTTTCAATTTCTTGAAAGAATGTAGTGAAATACACTTACAAAAATGTTAATTTTAGAAAATTACAAAAGTTCTTAAAACCATAACTAGAGCCCGGAAGTTTGGCAAAATGCCTTTTTGTTATTATTACGATTTTAACACTTTTAACAATAGGAGTCACTTATATGTGCTTATGGAATCATTTTAGAAGATTTTAATTTTGCCTTTTTTTGCCTATTTTAGCTTCTGATGCCTATTTTAGGTACTTTTGCCTTTTTTGCCTTTTTCGTCATTTTTTGCTTTTTGCTTAATTTTTTTCTCATTTTACCCTGGCACCGATTTCTATAGTATTGAAATCCATGTGTTATATCGTTTTCTGTCGGTCTGCAAGCCAGAACAATACGTGGTCATCGTCGTGTTTTGTCTTTCTCTGCAAGCGGAGGCATGGTATCAGAAAGGAAATGTTGAACTCGGACTCTAGGGTCAGGAAGTGTTAAAAGCCGCTGTGAGAAAGCGAGACGATACCCGCTAGGAACCTTCGATTCCTTTCACTGACACCCACAGGCTTCCATTTGCCACGAGGGATTCCATCCCACACTACTAAAGCAGAGCGCCTTGGAGGTCCTCTATGACATGCGATACGGCCCGGCTCAATGGCGATTACGCGAGTTCGAAGAACGAAAGTAATATCAGTGTTTTCACTGGTGACATTTGAAGATTCAAAAGAGAATATTTCAGTTACTTCGTAGGAATAACATTGTGTTAAAAAACATCGTATTAATAATGCCGAAAATGAGCGTGCCGTTAAGTAGTAAGTTGCATGGCTATGTGCGTGAATTTGGCGAAGATGTATTTTCCACCGATGGTGCTATTCTGTTTTGCAAATTGTGCGAGAAAGCTGTCAACCATGAAAAGGAGTACTTCATTTCTCAGCATATGGCAACAACAAAACATAAATCTGCAATCGCGAAGAAGAGTGGAAAAAAGGAACAACAGTTAATTTCGGCGGTGGACGCAACATCCAGTAGACAGTCCCAGTTTTCTCTCCATTTGTGCAAGGCATTCATGGACGCTGGTATTCCTTTTTGGAAATTGGAAAACCAGACGTTTAGGCACTTTTTACAAAAATATACGAAAGAATTGGTACCATCAGAATCTACGTTAATGAAAACCTACCTGACCATCTGCTATGAAGAAACTTTAAATAGAATTCGTGAAGCAATTGGTGATAAAAACATTTGGATTTCCATTTATGAAACTACGGACGCTACAGGACGCTATCTAGGTAATGTCGTCATTGGAACTATGGAACCGACTTACTGTGAGTTCTCAACTTTTCTTCTTACATCTGAAGAATTGGAGAAAGCGAATGGTACAAAAATTGCTCAATTATTTACAAATTCCTTACTACTTCTGTGGCCTGAAGGCATACGCCATGATAATGTTCTACTTTTCATCACTGACGCTGCCCCGTACATGAAGAAGGCAGCCAGAGCACTGAAAGTACTCTTCCCGAATATGCTTCACGTGACGTGTTTAATCCATGGACTTCACAGGATTGCTGAAGAGATAAGATCTTAGCATCCTACGGTAGACAAGTTGATTTCGAATACTAAAAATGTGTTCTTGAAATCTCCTTCCCGTGCCCGGATTTTCAGACAAGAAGCGCCAGGATTAGCTCTTCCTCCACAGCCGATATTGACTAGATGGGGAACCTGGATATCCGCTGCTGCGTATTACGCAAATCATCTAGACAAAATCCGCGACGTATTTAAGGTTCTACCAGAAAATGAAGCTGCATCAGTACGTGAAGTGAAGAAGCTTTTGAGTAATGCAGAACTAAACAGTGAACTTGCGTTTATCCTTGCACATTATGGAAAGTTGCCTCAGATAATTGCAAATCTGGAAAAAAGGGGCGAAAATCTTGTGTCAGCCATGAAAGTCTTTCAAGAAACATTAGAGAGTTTAATGCAGGTGCCTGGAGAAAAAGGTTTAGCTGTAGCACAAAAGTGCAAAAGTGTCGTTAGCGCGAATGAGGATTTGGAAAAACTTGATTTGGAAAACAATTTACAGTGTTCTGAGCGGTGTACCTGGAGTTGATATTGATATGACTCCAAATTCAATAGCCTACTTTATTAATGCTCCCATTCCTTCGGTTGAAGTTGAAAGGTCATTTTCGGCTGTGAAGAATATTCTTTCGGACAGACGGTTAAGTTTAAATGTAGAAAATCTGAAGAAATATTTAGTAGTTATGTGCAACCGAGAAAACAAAGATCAAGTTTCCATGTAAATGTTTATGTATGATTTAGTGTTAATATAAAAACTTATTCATTTGAATCATAACAAAATTCTTTTCACTTCATTTCCTTTTCTATTATCATTTGTTAGATTTTACATGATTTTCTGTACCCTGCCATAGCTAGAATAAATGCCTTTTTAGTGCCTATTTTCGTAAAAATAAATGCCTTTTTGCCTGCCTATTTCAGCCGAAATAAATGCCTGAACTTCCGGGCTCTAACCATAACATTGAAGATATCGATTTTTTTAGATAAAATTTACTTTAAATGTGTTCTCAAAATTTGTCTGTAAAAATTACCTTAAAATGCTACTGCTTACGCAGTAGTCTCTTCAATGACTGGAAACATGATCTGTCATTGATCAGCTTTCTTCCTCACTGAATGTCAGAATATCTGCCTACAATGTTACATGCGAACGATTCGAATTCCTCAGCTGCCTAGATATAATGGAACCGAATGGTATCTGAAAGCACAAAAAGAGTCTCGATACGAAAATGAAGGTACATGAAAACGATCTTAAATTAAATATATCAAATGAGGTAGTGCAGTTTTCGTACGTTATAAAAATATATAAAAGTACACACGACAGTAAAATAGCTAAAGAATTGTTCTTTAATCAAATTTTACTCAATAACAATTTTAAAGCAACTTTTCATATGTAGAATTTTTGTTTGAATTTATTGGATGTCAATGGCTACAAATTTTAGTGGTGATAGATCATTTTCTAAACCCTCAAGTTGGTGAAAAATTGATTGCGCGCTATTATAAATGAAAATCGCCTTTCACGCCTTATTGGAATGATTTTAGAGAGCTTGATGTTTCACGCGAAATTAATTTCAATGATATCACAGAAAAATTTGTTCGAGATAAAGCGAGAAAAATTCATCTTCAGTTATGAACTTTTCTCATAGTAGAAAAATTTGCTCGAGATAAAGGGAGAAAAGTTCATCTTGAGATACGAACTTTTCTCGCTTTATTTCGAACAAATTTTTCTATGATATCGTTGGAATTAATTTTGCGTGAAACATCAAGCTCTCTAAACTCATTCGAATAAGGTGTCTACAACTTGTCGCAACGTGTCTCCAAGCTCCTTAAGGGACGTTGAGCGCTTTGCGCTGGGAAGTAATTCTCCATTTATGTGCGCTGTTGAGGAGTAATCCTCCATTACTAACATGTCAAGTCACGTCAGGTCGCAGTCAGATGTCAAAAGGACCGCCAGGTAGCATCTCCGCGTAGGCATCTCCAGCTACGCGCTCCTGCGTCACTACCCAGCGGCCAGAATTGGGAAGGAAAAAGGATAGGGGTGAGGTTTAGGACACTTCACAGGGGTTGGACTAGCCCTTGTGAAGCAGCCAAACTCGTTTTGCTGGAACAAATTTCACATGGGATTCGACAGGAATCGAACCCGGACTTCAGTGGTGAAAGGCTAGCGACTTGCCACAAGCGTGCCATTCACGAGGTGTGAAGACGATTTTCATTTATAACACCATTTATATTATAAGCACGTTATAATAAGTTTAAGATTATATGTTATTTCTCATTTCCTTTTTCACATGAATAACACGTATGTGTGTGAAATTTCTCATTGCTAATCAGAGAGCAACATGTTACAACGCCGCTTCAAACGAAGCGCGGGAAATTCGAATTTACCATTTCGATTGTTTTCCCACTTAGTACAGAGAGTGCGTCGAAAATAGGACATTCTTCACCGTTCTTTGCTACATAATATTACTCCGTATATACGTATGTTTACGAGAAAGTAACTAGTGGTGTTACAGAATGGTACAGGATTTCTCCTACTAGATAAGTTTTCTAATTTCTTGGGTCTGGATTAGCTTTTCGATTTTAACCCACCCTCTTCCTAGCTGCCATCTACAGCCGCCTTAAGTTCAAATTTTCACATTTTCTCAATTTTTCGGTCTCATAATGGTAGAACTGAAACGTGAATTTAAGAATATTATAGAGTAGTAAAACCTCGTCCTATATGGCAATTTTCGTTATAACATTTGGAGCCGTTTTAGAGAAAATTTCGCTTGAGCATTTCTAAGAATGCGCTATTTTATCTTCATCACAATATCTTTATCACAGAAAACTTTTGAGTTTTCGAAAAACGTCATTGGATTTTCATCAACTTTATATTATGTGTATTCCTCCGTACGTTTAGGAGAAAGAAAAATTACCTGTTTCAAGCAATTGTACTCACAAATGCAATAACGTTCACAAATTGCTGGCAATGTAAATATTAATGGCATGAAAAAATTTCAACAAAATTACAATTGAGTAATTTTTGTAAAAACTAAAGATGTATCAAAGTGACATTGATGCCATTTTGTTTAGTCAATTTAGAACCGTGACAAAAATTAAAGCAAAAATTTGGAGCATCGAGAAAATCTTTTTTTTTTTTATTGCACATATTACAAGCAATATGGCGCGAAAACTACTAAAAGTTTCAAAAAATGTATATGACCTTATTGAAAGAACTAATTACGGGCAACAAATTTCATTTGATGGAAAAATCTCTTTCTTCGCTTTTCTAGTTGTAGGAAGACGCCAAAAAAAATTCAAACTTTTGCAATTATCGAAATTTCAGAGTCAACAGTGAAAATCGGACCTATGCCACCTTTATACGTGTATTTTACTTTATTCTTACAAGAAACTCAAAAGAAAAAACTAGAACCATTTTGGAGAAAAATTTGAAAATGTTCCAGAGGCTTCATGTAAAAATATCTCCAAGTTTAAGGTTTTTTCGAAATCGCAGCTCTTCGAGTCGGTCCAGATCAACTGGACAGTATCCATTTTGGTAAAAATCCTAAATTTAGTGTTGTTGACGGACGGACGTTTTGAAAACCACTTTTTCGGTATCACGGGACCCCAAAATGTGCATTTTCATTGAAATCTCGAAATCGATTTTCCGCAGCATTACATAACTTTCACTACAATACGTATATTACTCCGTATAACCGTACGTATTCGAGAAAATTAAAGAAAAAAACTTGTTCGGTATCAAGGGATCCCAAAATGTGCATTTCCAATGAAATTTCGAAATCGATATTCCGCAGCGTTACATAATTTTCTCTACATTACGTGTATGACTCCGCATATAGTACGTACGTTTAGGAGAAAGTAAAATTACCTATGTTTGAAGCAAAATTGCGCAAAAATTCTCATTTTCTAATAACGAACATGACCTTATTTGAAAATGTTTTGATGAACATATTTCATTAGGAAAATTGTATCTTCATAATTGTAGTTGTATGAAGATACCGAAAGAATTGTGATTTTTTGCAACTTTGGAAAAAACAGGGATTTCAACCAATATGAGACCTGCACCGTTCTTTCAAACGCCCTTTACGCTATCCTAAGTCAAAATTTAATCAAAAATATGGTGCCGTTTTTTAGAAAAAAATTTCCTACATTTCAAGCAAAATTAAGCAAAAATTTAAAAACGTATATTTTAGTTGTATGCAGCCGCCCAAAAAGAATAAATGTTTTCAAATTTCGAAAAATCAGGGATTTCAACGAAAATGAGACTTGCACCATTCTCTCAAACACCTATTACGCTATTCAACAAAATTTTAAAATAAGGGATGTAGTTCACGGAATTGGTCTACAATTGACCAATCCCGTGAACAACATCTCTTATTTCATCAAAAGTCGTGAATTCTACAATGGAAATTTAAAATGTTTGAAAATGTCCCATGGACTTCATGTAAAGTATCCTCCAAAGTTAAAATATCGGTTTCAAATTCAAGGGGCTGTGACATCAGTCACATCTATTGAGAAATATCAAATTTGGTGAAAATCCTACTTGCTTTGCCGCTAGCGATGTTCGTAGATAAGAGAAGCGGACGGACAGACGTTTTGCCGTCAATCGATTTGCTTCGGAAAGAGCTAGGTTTAAAATTTCAAAATTATGTAATATTGTTACCTTATGTAATACATTTCAATATCCTTACTTGGAAATTGAGGCAACCAGACAGAATAAACTCTGGAATTGATCACTATATTTTTTATCAACAATACTGGATGAATAAATCAAATTACCGTTTTTATAAGCTTCAAATCCTGATTACTCAAATTACTCAAATTGAAAGAATTTCTAGAACGTTAAAGAAGGCTCAAAATACCATGTTTTGGGGCTTTTTGCAAAAAACATCAATTTTAAACTTTAAGTTTGAAGTAATAGCAAAAGCTAGGATACTGACATAACACATCAAGAAACAACACATTGAAATGTTATCAGCCAAGTTTCACTTTTCTTTAATAAATATTAAGGTGTTCAAAGTTACTATCTGGATTTTTTTGACAGTTATTTCGTTATGGTGACTATGCTGCAATCAAACCACTGTATGGTAATAAAGGAAAAATTGGTATTAGTTTCATTGAATACAGTGGAAAAAGGGTGTACAAGTAAGCTCAATTTCATTCATTTAGTGATAAAAGAGATGAAAATATTGTGTCTTAAAGTTGCAAAAATCTTAATATTTGTATTGTAAGTCACTGCCCAGGGTCAAACAAACTGCTGTATCTCAACTATTTCACATATGAACATATACTTTCATAAAAGTTCCTTTGAGACATGAAGGACTCAGAATTCAGAATCCAGGATGCTTGCAGAGAGAGCCCTAGATCATTTGACAAGGAACGATCTTTTAAATATGTTTTAAACATTCCCCTTGAGTGTTCAAAGATAGCAAAAGGTTTCAATTTTCTTAACTATCCAAAAATATTATTTTCATGCAACAGAGATATTAATAGACCGGATTTCAATGAAATGCTTATTTTTTTTCCTGCTGTAAGAAAGTATTGTATGAAACACACCATTTCTTGTCATTAAAACTTCGTGTGTGTATGAAACACACTATTTCTAATCATTTAAACATGATTTTATGTTTCACAGTTTACCCCTTTTGTTAATAAGCCTCATATATTAGGGAAATTGCTCATTATTCTGCACATCATCATTACATATACTTATTTCCATTTATTTTCCTATGTAAATTTAATTTTCTACTTTGTAAAGTATACTTCTATTCATAAGGTTCATGTAACTAATATTGATTTTCTGTGTCCAAATTATGCAAGATATTTCACATGGAAATCCCAACTGTTTCAAATAAAACTTGTTGTCAAGTCCATTTTGAACTTTTGGTAATGTTAATGTACTTTTGCATGCAATTCATATTTTCTTAAAACCAACAGGCGACAATGGAATTTCCCTGAGAGTGACTTCCCTTTTCCAGTACACATACTTCAAGGATAATATTTTGTGTATATTTGCAAAGTACTTACTTCATATATGTAAATATATTTAATGCATTGTTAGAGCATACAAGACCAGTAATAAACTGCCAAAAGCATTTATAAGGTGCCAAGACAACTTTTTCATAAAATATTTCCCTGACTTTTCCAGATTTAATTTTTTTTAACCTTGATAAAAATGTGTACAGTACTTCACATTATTTACTGAACATATTAAACAAAAACAAGATATGGTTTCCTACTCTTAATTTCACAGCTCTGGAAAATAACCTTAAAAATCACTTAGTTAAATTCTATTTACGGGAATATATTACTTTTACAATTGTCCCAAAAATTCCTCCAATTTCTAAAAATGTCCTGTTTTTTCCCCAATTTTTCCAGATCAATGAAATTCCCTGACTTTTCCCATTTTACCAAAAAGTGGTCACTCAGAGAAGAATCACATTTTTAAGATATTCTTGTTCAAAATGCTTTTTTACTCTGAATTTTCAGGATTCATTTACATAATTTCAAAAACTGATTATTATGTCAAAAAGAAAAAACATTTTAAATTAATCAACAAAACAAATAAGGAGTAAATTCTCAATCACAAAGAATGGTCTCTTCCTGATTCATTCAATACACAATTTGCAGCAGAACAACACTTAAAAACCAGTGCATCCAAATCATAAACTTCTAAGCATAAAATGCACTTCCCAATGAGTATTACAACTTCCTATAGCACTTCTATGAAGCAAGAGAACTTGATGGTAGGCCAGAGTCCACAAAAAGAATCCTTTCATTTCCGAATGGCATGCATGAAGTTTAATACTTTATTTTTCAGGGATAATATTTTTCCCTCATAATTTTAAAACTCTTTCAATGTGCCTGGTAATTTAGTTTTATTTAATTTTTTTTCCAGCTCATTAGAATTACAGGTATGATACAAGAGATTCCTTGAATCATTGATTGTTCTTAACAGTATCACGTTCTCAACATAGATGTACCAGGTGCATAAAGTTTTACTTGACGATCCATCACTTTAAAATGAAACAAACTTGACACATTCCATTGTTCACTTGAAGCATCATTATTCTGCTTGTCTTTCACCTCCATTACACCTGTCACATCACTACTGTGCCCAGTTTTCAGAACAGAAATATTTACCACTGCATCTGCTACATGTGCAACATTAATAGCTAAAAGATTTGAATCATCTTCAGTAATAACATGAGTTAAAACAACCAAAGACACACCAGAAAATGTGGTTAACAAAGTTCGGCAATATTGGAGAAGAGATAAAACATCTCTTAATGGTACTCCCATGTCTAAAAAATGACTTGCATCATCAATGATCACACAGACAGTAGGATGAGTAATGAGCAGTTTTCTAACTTTATCTCGAATTACAGAAAACAGTTGTTGCACTGATATTTTATTGTGCTTATCCCATAAGTCATGTGGACACTCTTCATCACAATACATGTGTTCACGGAGTTCATTGATTAATTCTACCGTTTCCACTTGACCATTTTTTTCTTTCAATTCACCAAGATTAAGCGCACTCATTTTAGTCAGTACGTGGTGATAGTGTCCCAGAGTATTATGTAAAGAAATTAAGCAAATTCCATGGTTTCTTTTTAAAGAGTCTACCATTAAACTCGCTATTACGAAGTTAGCGTTGCTTCCGTGAAATTCATTCACTGACAGAAAACGCCCGACTAACCCCTCCCTGTCAATTCCAAGAGCGGCACTGAGTGGAGTTCCCATTTCGTAACACACGCTAGAGAAATTCAACCGCACTATAATTGGAGTATTCCAAACAAATGTAATTCAGATAGATAAAGAGTAATCACTGTTAAGTGCTGCTCTTACACACGTGTTCCCAACACAGCATCACGAACTGATCAGGCACGTCCGGGCACGCTGTTGCCCTCAGAAAACACTTCCTTCAGTACAGGTATGGCTCAAAGGAATGTATCAAATTTCCTTAAAAGAATTTCAATGATAAAAATTTAACGTCTATGATAGTTAAGTTATCGAATTAGTTCATTTTAAAATATTCCTTGCAACGATATTTGGGACATTCTATCCGTACACTGCTTAAAGTATAGTGCAGGTGTGCTACTCCCACGCCAATTCAACAGTGTTACCAACAAAATGGACATTTGCAAAGGGCATGTTGAGCACTTCTAACAAAGCATTAAAATTTAATTTACCCCCCATAATGAGTATTAAGTCTACCCACTAAGCCAAACAACAATGTTTATCTAATTAATGCATAATTGTGTTACTTACATCATGAGTATGTAATATGAGTAATAATGAGTTTGTATTACATGCTATGTAATAAGCAACATACTATGCTATTAGTGAGTGCTAGTAACTGTCATGTTGACAGATGGTTAGTAACCTGTTGTTTCAAATAGAATTGTTCATAGCCAATTAAAATGAACAAATACATGAAATGAAAAGTCAGAATAAAAGAGAAGCAGCATGGAAGAATGATGGTGAAATAATTTATGTAGTCTTACATGAATATATTTCACATTCAATCTTATAAATTATTGTTTAAAAAAATATTTTCCATTTTTTCGTCTGATTTTTATTTAATATAATAATCTTCAATGTTTATCCAAGGCCTCAAAACAATCATATCAAATGTTTCAAAAGAATGTAGCAATTCGAGAAAAACAGCTTTTTTCCTTTCCAGCTGTTCAGGCAAATCCAATTTGGGCACCTAGACAAGTGGCATTCCCCTTTCATCCTAGAAATGTTTGAGTACCAATAAAAAATTTTAAGATTTAAAATTTATATTTTTATTTATGTGCCTAATATTGTGATTAAATATTATTGTGTAATACAGAATATTATTAAGAATAATCACAAAAGGATCTTTTCCATTTCCAGAAACATTAAACCAATGCCCTCCCCATAGAAGTTCTGAATGTGTGCCTTGAATGACATATTGAAAATAACCTTTCTGGTTTTAATTACAGGGAAAAGATCACACGTTAGAAGGAAATCAGAAATGGAGGAAAAACAGGTGAAATTTCTTTCACGGTGGTGGATGGGTGGAATCGCATCAGCAGGTGCTTGCTGTTTCACACAGAGTTTGGACACTGTGAAGGTCATTATCAAATAACATATTAATAGCACAATGATTTGAAGGGGTCAGGGTTTGGTAGTAACTTTTATTTCATAAGTTAAAAATAAAGTTCTCAGAAGATCTACTGAAAACAATCATTATG
>BLKR01000252.1:610769-656560 GCA_011170035.1 Teleogryllus occipitalis | reverse complement strand
TCTCTCTCTCTCTTTGTCTGTCTCTCTCTCTCTCTTTGTCTGTCTCTCTCTCTCTCTTTGTCTGTCTCTCTCTCTCTCTTTGTCTGTCTCTCTCTCTTTGTCTGTCTGTCTCTCTCTCTCTCTTTGTCTGTCTGTCGCTCTCTCTCTTTGTCTGTCTGTCGCTCTCTCTCTTTGTCTGTCTGTCGCTCTCTCTCTTTGTCTGTCTGTCGCTCTCTCTCTTTGTCTGTCTGTCTCTCTCTCTCTTTGTCTGTCTGTCTCTGTCTGTCTCTCTCTCTCTTTGTCTGTCTGTCTCTCTCTCTCTTTGTCTGTCTGTCTCTCTCTCTCTCTCTCTCTCTCTTTGTCTGTCTGTCTCTCTCTCTCTCTTTGTCTGTCTCTCTCTCTCTTTGTCTCTCTCTCTCTCTTTGTCTCTCTCTCTCTTTCTCTGTCTCTCTCTCTGTATATACACAGACACATATTTGTGAACACACACACACACTGTGGTACAATTAAGTTATAACGTCTTGTATGTAACCGTGCAAGGTACAAAGATGCTGTTTGGACAGTTGATTGCATAAACGGGGGCTTCTTGAATACAGCATTCTTCTTTGTACAATTTTTTACTATGAAAATATAAGGCCAACTTCATTTTTTTTATTTTTTATTTTTTTAATAGAATCTTATGTTAAATTTCAGCATATTGTAATGGTCTTAAAGACTATTTCGTCATCAATGACATCATTCGACTTCAACGTCATCATGGTGAAATTTGACCCATTTTATCCCAGAACTTTTTTCTTCCTATTTCCTTCATATCGCTAACTGTAATTATACATGAGGTAACATGACTGGAAAATATTTTTTATGGGAGAAATTGTATCTTCTAGATACGAGGTGTTGCAAAAACGCAACACTGGCCGCAACACGCAACACTGGGAGTACTTGAAAATAACCCTCAACTGGTGCGGTGAGATTCTGTTTCATAACCAGTATTGTGGTGCCATTTGTAACAAATATTAAACTATTTCGGTTTAGTTACGTTTTTATAGGGTTTTCAAAATCATTTAGATAAAATAATTCATATTTAATATTTTTTACGTAACTAAATAATAATTAACTGTGACATTACTGATAAATAATCATAAATAAAACCTTATTTTCACAAAAAAAAATTAAACCCGTTTTTATTTCGTATTATCATTTTTCTATATATATATATTTACTGATAAAATAAAAGCATTATTGCAAAACTAGACTTACAGACACTTCTTACAAATGTTTGGCTGATATTCATTGCCATGAATATCCCAAATATATTGACCCGTAACATCTGTCACATCATCAATATGAATATATTGACCCGTAATATCTGTCACAACTTTTTTTTATCTGTCATTTTTTGTGACATATTGCACACTGCTTTATTTGCCTGGCTACTTGTGGATTACATTCAGGACCAAGAATAGATTTCTTCTACATCATTGAGGTGGTTTCATAAAGCTCTCTAGTTAGCTGTACATTCAAGAGTGATGATCATGCGAGGTTCTGCAATTGACATACCAGCATCTTCAATAATTCTTGCTATGACAATCATATCCATTTTATATGTCTTCAGTGTCACTATAATCACTCTCCACCTCTTCTAACCATCTAGAGAGCAATATCGTGGTCCATGTCAGCACAAGACACAATTTTCAATGAAATGCCATTGCAAAGACAATTGTGTAACTGGCGTGTTGGTGCTGCTGTGACCCCAACAAAATTTTCACCCACACTACTGCAAAACAATTGCATGAAATTCAACAGTACTTCTGAAATCAAAAGATAAGCACATTATTCGAAGGTAAACAGCATACCAGCATTCTCATTTGAAAAATGAGCAGGATATTTAACTTCGAAATTCAACATGCATCAATACACCACAAAAATCAGCCACACACCAAATTTTGAGTGGATATTTATCCTGTTAGATGCTAAATTCTGGTCCATACATTCAGCTCTGCCCATATATTTGTTTTACTCAGTAAACCAATGTACCCAAAATACAACCAAGAAAGCATTCATGATAGAGGTAACGTAAATATCCGGTGTTGTGAAAACACAATACTTTGGTTTGCTGTTGAATAACTAATTTCATATGAATGACTCTTCTGTGGCATTGTATGTGTATAATTTTCAGATATTCTAGAAGAAATCTAAACAATTTTCATAGTTATTTTAATAATATTTTAATTATAATTACCTTTCATTTGCCATGGCACGTAACTTCAACATGCTCTAAAAAGTTTCCCAAACTCATTCACTTGCAATTATGACAAATCAAGTGACTGAAACATGTCACTGTGCTTACAGTGAAAACTGACGTTAGCGCATGTAATGGCAACAATAAATTCGTTTGGTTTCAAATAAAGTTTTAGAAATAATTGGAAATAAAAACAATTGCACACTTTTTACGAAAATGCAACACTGGGATTAAATTGGTTAAGCTCCCGATTGGATGACACTGTCAAGTTGATTTGCGTCAAGTGAAATGTTTTAAAAAAAATTGAAGTATAGGTCTGTGATGCATATGAACTAGAATAGTTGCTAACAAATATGAAAAAACTATTTATTTTCTTTATAAGAAGACACATTTGAGTACTGATCGTTGTTTTTAAACGGTTTTCTTGGATTTTGTTCCCTGTATTTTTATGGTGCTTTGTAAAGTCTGAAGCATTCTGTGTGTGAAGCAATACAGCATTATAGGCATGTGCGTTACTGCTTTGTGACAAAGTCCACATCTTCAAGTTGCATATTTTGCTGGCCAATGATCTTTTCCATTATAACGGACTTCCTGCAGAATGCCGCTACTTTGTTGTGCTGTCACATTCCTTGGGTGGGGCACAATGGATTCTGTCAATAACTGTATTGTTTTTCTTCGCAAAAATTGTAACAGCAATCCCTCCAAGCAAACGTCTATATCAAAGCCTTCTATTCACCACAGCTGAGATCAAGCAAAACCTAACAATGGGCCAATACCATTTTTTAGAACATATTCCTATCTTGTACTTTCCTCTGAATTCGTCAAATAAATCAAATCTGCCCATTACCTTGTACTCATTCACTAGTCTTCGTTGAGATTCACTTATGTGGTTTGTACATGCTTGCTTATGTTGCTTTTAAAACAATCTTGTGCACTTTGTGACTGCTTTGTCAAATTATCTCTTCTATTGGAAATCATCATCACCTGACTGTTGCCGTACCATCTCTGGAGCGTGATGTTCTTTTTAATTATAACAAAACATCATAAATGCCCCTCAATGATTTTTTTAAAATCTGTCCAAGGCACTCCTTAACCCTATCCCAGATTTCAGTCACATATATTTCTTGTTCTCCCACGTTTTCTAATAATTCCAGTGAATTAAAAGAATTGTTGATAAATATCTGACTTTCTTTTGGAACAAATGCACATGGCATTTTTTCTGTGACATTGCAACATAGCATCTTGCCACATTCCTTTTCTTAGTGTTCTCATATAACTTGAAGTGAATGCCATACATGCTTGGTTTGTTCAGGCACCAGAATTTAAAACCAAAACAGATTGGTTTTCCGTGAATAAATAGTTTCAAGTGATATCTATCAAAATATAGTTCCATGTCCTCATTGAACGAAAGCACAGTGGGGAGTGGTTCTGCATATTCTTCAAATTTGTTTGAGGACTTATCAAAGGTTTCACTTGTGAATACTTTAGATTCTTCCGTTTTCTATGTTAGAACTAAAATACAGGTACTTAAATGTTGTTAAAAATTGGTCTCAATATATTGCATTTGAAACTGCAGCATTATTTACATCTCTGCATTACCAGTACATTTTCTGTTTCGAAGTTAGTTATAAATTGATACTAATAGAATAACTATCATTTTGTACATTTCCTTTACTGTTAACAGAAAACTTGTCACCATACTTATCCTTAGTGTAATTTTCACTTCCATTGCTAACAGTTTGTACAAATTTAAATATATTTATGTCTGTGTTTAATATTGAATTTTTTGAACCAATTGTTTAGACAATTTATTCTTCTAAAATTTTCTTACATTTTGAATCCTACGTCTTTGGATGACCTGAAAAAGAATCCAATGTCATAGGATTCAAAACATAAGAAAATTTAAGCAGAATAAATTGTCTGTAAACAATTGGTTTGAAAAATTAAAGTATGTACAAATGCCAGAGTCAAAAACAATCTAAATATTTGCAGAGGTTGCAAGTCTAACTGAATTATAATCTCAAGAACATTTGGAGGTGAATCTACTTTATTTTAATTGTATTTTTTGCATCATCTCCTGTTTCAGATCAACATGGTTCCATTTCCTGTCAGCATTCTTTTTTAACTTGGTAGATTTTCCAGTTTTGACATTTCTGTTCTTCTTAAATTTTGTACTTGATAACTAATGAATTTAAACTCTCAGGTGTATTTTTTTTACGTTCATATCTAATCATTCATTATCAGTATTACTTACGTGCACCTTGGCTTTCTGCCTCACATCACCAGGTCCAATGTATTGTCGATTGTTTAGGTTGAAATTGATTTCTTTTTCAGCAACGTCATCAAGTCTCATTCTCACTGTCTGGTGGAAGAAGAACCAAATTAATTTTTTCTGCACCTTCCAGTAATATCTCTTCAGTTTCCAGTAGTGTCAATATTCTTCACTGGCCAGGTTTCTAGAACTAATGAAAAAGAAAACAAAGCACTCGTGGAAGACTAGCATATCTAACTTTCTACACCATTCTTTAGTGCATTTCTCGGCACAAGGAACACATTTCATAGGTACAGTAATATGCTTGTCACCACATGCATTGTTGTTAAGATGTTACGCAAGTGAATTTTCGAATATCATCGTTTAATAAATTATAAGTAATAAATTTACTGCAAGTGTAATTCCGGTGGTTCATCTTCCACAAGTTTTGATTCCTTTGTATCGGTCTCAATTTTCACACCAACTACATCAAATTCACAACTCTAGTAAACACTAGAACAAAATGTAGATGTCAAATCTCTGTTTGAGATTGAAAAAATGTTTATGCATCATGGTGGAAATGTAAAGCAAATGTAGCTCTGTTTGTGTATGATTTTCTTTCTTTCTTTCTTTCTTTCTTTCTTTCTTTCTTTCTTTCCTTTTTTCCAACACTAGGCTTCAAGGAGTTAAAAAGTGTTTTTGATTGCAGTAAAAAACAAGAGCACAAAATTAATTAATCACCCTATTCATACCTGTATGGCATATCTAATGAAACCTGTTAAGAATAATGTGATGAATATACATTCTTTGTTGTCTTGAGCTTGTATCTTCCACAATTTCTTATACGATTTGCAGGTGGTTCTAGAAGCCCCCCCCCCCCCCCCTATGAGAAAAGTTCTTAGATTGCTTTGAATACATTTCCCTCAGTTCATATAATGCTCAGATATGAACAAAAACTTTATTCAACATCTAACACAAAAACAATCTCAATTAGAAAGGGTACAGATAAAACTATCCCCTAAATAAATACATAACACTTACAACAAAACCCCACTCCCTTGTAAATGCAAGAAGTGAGAATAATTTATAGCACAGTAAAATCAATTTGCTATCATTTCATGTGTTTTATATTAAAATTGATGAGAATTGGTCAGAATTAGTTGGTGATGCTGCTATCTAATAACGTTAATTTATTTAGGTCTTTAAAGATTTAATATTTTAGTGTTGTAGTATAAGACTGAAAAAAATGATTTTTTTCAATAAATGTTGAAAAATATCAATGTTACATAAGAATAAACTATTACCCCCTTCCCTCATGTAAGGCTCCCCCCCTAGTGTTATGTAATTTATGGAGGAAGAGAAACGTGATCTCTACTTATGTGCTCAAAAATGGTAGTATCTGCTAAGTACAAATCATCTTAGCTAAAGTAGTTATAATTAATGACAAAATTTATATTCTTTCGACAAAATTGAGCCAAGAGTAGTTACATAGTTAAACAAACAAGATCCAGTAACTGGAGATACCACATTCAGATTTAGACGCCCCAATTTAGACGCTCTTCTGCTCTCCTTCATACATTCTTGGTGTATTTCAAATGACTGCAATGATTGAAATAAATGTTATTTTTCAGTGGCAATTTCATTGTATATTAAACATACATCATTTCTTATGAAAACAAACCTTCTGAGATATTTATTAAAAGTACCTGGCAATTTTCTCTTGACTTGAAAGGTGTATTCTGGAATTCAGTTTAGTTATGATTGGTATAACTTTTTCTGCTTCTTTGCAGGGCTATGCATGCCAAGTGTCGGTGTCTATGCCGACAAGCACAATGTCGGCTACAACCACATTGGTCCATACACCCACAGGGACAATAACACACCCAGCTGCACCACCCACTGCTGTGCCTGCAGCAGTTAGTGGGCCTTCTGTAGCAGTACCACCTGTTCCTCAAGCTGCCGTTGTCCCTGCTCCAGGCAATGGACCTGCAAAACCAAATCTTGGAGGACTTCATGGGTGAGTGTATTTTGTATATTAGATCAATACTTACTGTTTATTGAAGTTTTTTTTATTATTGAAACTGAATGGGTTGAATTAAAATAGTATGAATAGGTGGTGAGGATTGAGACTTATGGGATAGGAATGCAGAATCTTAGTACATAATCCAGCTACTGCAGTTACTGTTGCTCATCCTCTTATTAAATTTCAGGAAAAATTACGTTCTGCTGTACTAAATCTGTGGTCTCCCACCTCGAAAAAAGATTCAAATCTTAACCAAAGAATCTTGGTCCCGTTAGGGGAAATTTTCGTCATCACTTGTGATTATATTTGGGCAAGTGAAGTGGAATACTGTAGGTTCTTACCTGTTTTTGGCTTCCACATCTTTTGAAAGTTTTTTGCCTGGAAATAAGCAACCAAGAACTCTTTGAATTCTTCTTCAGTTAGGGAGTTTGCTAGTAACATTACTAATACTTCATTCATCACTACTTTCCGCAAACTATTCTTTATCCAACAAGAGAACCACGTAGATGTAAACATTGCCACGTGGGTAGGCAGTTGCTGATTGGCTACAAGTCCGCAATATACATTCTTCCTTAAACTTTTTTCCAAGTGCACGCGTAATAAAATATTAAAGTAAAATTCAAGTAAATGCTTGTAATACACAGTAGAAAATCAAATGTAAACGTCACAAATAAGTGTCAATTTAAATTACATGATATGAGTAACTTCAAACAAGAGAGGTAAACGAAAATCCATACCAAGCGAAGTAGTTTCGATGTAATGGCAGACCGCGTATCACGTGTGCTTATAGCTTAGTGAAACTGAGTTGTGCAGATGAATGAGTATAAAAGAAACTCCCATTACAGGGTCACGATCGGTTGTTTAAAAATTGTATGCGATTGCGTGCATGACGTGTCGATTGAGTGTGTTTTGTGAAATGCATTTTCACGTACGTGCCGTGACTGAACAATCATCTCCATCTCCGTCAACACATGAAATTGTAAAACATTCGTGAGAAAATCCGAGGGAATGTGGTGAAACAACTGATATTTTAAACGAGTTTAGTTCATCACGCAAGAAGAAGACGGAGCTTGTAATTGGCAGGCAATACAGCTATTGTCAGATTCAGAATGAACGACTTTTTCCTTTTCACGTAAGTAACTAACAAAATTCATGTTAAATCAATAAATAAATTGCTGCAGTGCTGTATCACTTTTTGGCTTACACGCAATAAAATTCACTGTGACATAAGCGAAACAAGGCCATCTCGCGTTTTTGTGGTGCGCAAAAACATCCTATCGACAATCATTTTTATATTAACTTTTAGAAATAATTATGTCACGTGAATGCACTATTATCCTTACGAGTACTATGATAACTATCCCGAATTAGCGGTCTCTTGCGCATTCTGCACTTTGCGATAGAAGGATATTGTGCAAAGTGTGGATGGATTCGAGATCGCGAAGAGCCAGCGGTGACAGCGGAGCGTTGACAGCTGGTAAGGTGACAGCTCAGTGACCTCGGACCACGCGCTTCAGCGGAGGGATACACTCTGGTTTGTTTATTAAATCATACATTTACTTCATTCCCTCGTTGGACAATAACTCGGGGTTAACAATGCAATTAGTTAAAACAGAGGTGATGTAAAATACAATATTTAATGTATTCAACCATTTACAAATGCAAATTATACACGCATGTAAAAACAAATAATGAACTAATTATTCATAGGATAGACAATTGCAATGGGCTGTTGTACGTAATTGCTGAACGGGGGCGCGATGGACGTAATAGATTTAGTTGCTAAATCAGGGTGCCCACTTTCTGGGAAAAAAAAAAACAAACGAGAAAAATCAGGGAATTTCATTGATTAGGAAAAGTCAGGGAATTTTGTTGTAAATCATGGGATTTTAAAAAAAATTCTGTACAGAAGACTTTCTTTAACCCGTAAAATAATAAAAATTGGCTACATCTTGATGTTCGCGTCAGTTTGTAATTTGAATTTGATGAATAATTCGAAAGAGGTCCCCTTTCTATTTTACAAAATTTTCATTTTTTTTTCGGAACCGCCGCAGGAGACAGTGTCTCGGGACCGAGGACAGCGCCACTGACGAGGCAGCTTCTTGGCGTAGCGTTTCGACCCGTGGCGTGGCCACGCACGTGGGCGTGGACCGTTTCGCACAAGGGATAAGGCGCTCCAGGGAGATAATTTCATTTCGGCGTGTGGCGCGTTTAAATGCCTGCGACGGAAGAGTGGCCGACCCGCTGAGAGTTGTTTCTTATCGAAAAAGAAAGAAAAAAGAACAGCGTAAAATTATAAATTGCAAATGGTTTTTCGCAATAAAAAAAATTGAAGGTGGCGGCAATTTTGGATTTGGATTCAGCGCGTCGACATACGTAGAAACATGTGTCAAGTCTTTGGCTCTGACAATTTTGCATGGGCGTGTGTGTGTGCGCATGTGTAATAATTCCTTATTGGTTAGATAAATAATTTGTGTTGCCCCTCTTTCCCACTCTTTGATCCACAAATTACGCATGTGATTAAATGCAATACTCGTCAGAAGACTGGCGAGAGATCTTTTAGAATGCGTCGAAACGCTCTTTGCCCTTTTTCAGCGCTTGTTTTAGGAGGTAAATACGTCCAGTACAGTGTGGCGGTTTACCTCGTGCGCTGATCCCTCCTTTCATGTTTGTCGTGTGGATGTGTCGTTAGGCACGCCAAGCGGAGTGCAAAGGATTAACTGAAGTTCACAATTCTTTTTTCTTTTTTGTCTGGCGGTCGTTCACAGAAAAAAACATTCATCAAAAAGGAAATTATTTTGGTAAAAACTGATTTTCTGAACCCTTTTTGGTAAGTGACACGTTGGTGATAAGTCGTTTATGCCCTAGTTTACAAAAAATATACTTAGTTGTTTTCAAATGTCATTCTTTATTTAAATTATATTTCATATTATTTTTACGAAATTTTATATTTTAATAATATTTATATGGATATTGTTTATTTGTAAGAAAAGTGATTTGTGGTAGTGAATTTACAAAAATTTGCAAATTCTAACGTGCGTCGGAAGTCTTACTTCTATGTATTTTTTTAAAAAATCAACTGTAAAATCAGGGGGAAAATAATAAATTTACTTAAAAACTGGGAAAAATCGGGGATATTTGTTCCAGACAAATAGTGGCCAAACTGTAAATGGGTGGGTAATAAATTTGTAAAAAAAAAAAAAAAGGAATGGATACTTAACACACAATAAACATGGCCCACAAATAAATACTTAGTTTGGATTAAACAGAAGTTTAGAGATATTATGAACATATTGTAACACTTTGAAATTTGATTTTAGTGTCTTGGTTTCCACACAACGTGATGTACCTTTTCAGGTGTTAAAACGGAGTTTTGTAATACTGTAGACTTCTACATATTCAATGTTAATATCGATTAAATGGTGAAGTACAGGAGGACTGTTTTAAGACATTCACAAGAAGAGTATTTTCAGGTGGGGAAAAGAACGTTAGTTTTCGCAATTAAACAAATATGTCTGAAGTCATGATGCTGAGAAACGCTTCGTTTCTGCTCGGCGTGTTCTTGACGATCTCTCATCTGTAAGGTCAAGGCTGTGCTTATTAGTCGAACTCTGAGAATAATTCGAAGTATAGTCGAAGAAAAAGTTACGTTTTTCTGATACGAATGAAGAAAATGGCATATTCGTGAATTAACTGATGTGCAAATCACAACAGCCCGTGGCCTTGTTGCGCCCGGCTCTGCAGTCGCGCCCTATTTTTAGACGGTCAGAACCTTGGCCCG
This sequence comes from Teleogryllus occipitalis, assembly GCA_011170035.1. NCBI lineage: Eukaryota > Metazoa > Arthropoda > Insecta > Orthoptera > Gryllidae > Teleogryllus > Teleogryllus occipitalis. The sequence continues at coordinate 646,287 of BLKR01000252.1, read as the reverse complement.
CCAGCCGGCCGTTAGAATTGCAGTACACTCGCTGTTCACAAGTAACGATCATGGCCTCCCGAATCAATGGGCATAAAATTACTGTGATATACAGACTGCGATGAAATCGGAAAATTACAATTGATTCTCACTGTACGTAGCCTTTTTACTGGAAGTGTCCGCGCGTTATGACAAGATTATTTGCCGACCTTATTTGAGATTATTTGAGGTCCTGGGCTTTGACATCGCGCTTACTGCAAAGTTGATTGGTCGTCCCTTCAAGAAATGGGGGAAGTGGTGGGCGCGCGATTTGAGGCACGTCGATCGCCGTCTACCCGTAGATTATTTCACGCTCGCGAAATTGCGCGCGTACGAACTGAAGTTAGTATAACTAGTAATTGTTAATGCGAGGTTGATAATGGGGTCAAGTGTAAACTGCGCACAAGAGAATATGTTCTGTATTTACAGTAGAACTACTACAGTTCGTAATTTATGCGCCGAGGGTGGCAGTATTATTAGTTTTTATAAAGGAAGCGCCACACATTCGGCATTCGCTGAGCAACGAGTTAATACTAGCATAATTCGGAGCAGCGGATGTGCTCGGCAAAGTTCGCATTCTTTGATGTGCCCGAAAGACCGACACGCGGTGGGTAGGGCGACCACCGAATGTTCGTCGCGCGGCAAATAGCAAGCAACGCATTCAGACTATTCGGAATATGGTGAGTGGTTGCTTGCTACTCGCCGAATATGTGAAGCCGCCCTAAAATGTCGCTTGCAATTTGTTGATGAATGTTAATGTTTCTTTGCCGCATATATCGTTATTCTTCTGGATGTTGAAAAGCTAGTCGTAAGCACCTTTGGAATGTGTATTAATCCCCCCCCCCCCGAAATGGAAATTGCTGATAATTCTGCGTATTTTGTTTGGAAACTTTTATCCATACTCATATTTATTACATTTTAGTAAATTTAATAATGTCATTAGTTCTATATTCATAATTCATTGTATCTTATATCAATTTCCTGTATCTGAATTATGCATGAAATCGATTAGGACAATCAGCATAGTTTTCACAGCATCATGTGTCGTTGAGTCTATATTGAAAATCGGTAACCAATTGAAGTAGGAATTAGAGATGGATACATCTCCGTGCACATAAAACTAGTAGTTTTGTCTTTTCTTTCTTACCCTCTGACAACTTCACTTTTGATCACGAGTTTTGTTTAACTCTGAGTGAATAAAGAAGAAATGATAGGAAATTCATTGTATAAACAGGTTTACAACACTGGTATCAATCCCAGGTTTACAACAAAAATGCAATACCCTGAACTGTAACAATGACTTCCAAGGAGTACCACTAATTGTGCATGGGCCAATGGGTATACACAGGTTTACTACAAAATTTTGAGAGGTCATAATGGTATGCTTTCTGGCCTTTTGCGAGCATCTTTTTCTCTCTCCTCCTCCCCCCACACACACACACACACACAGAAAGAAACCAGAAAAAAGCCTACAAAAAGGATGAAACTATTTTCTTGTATTGTGCAAAGGGGTAAAATAAAATTGTGACTATTGATGAAATATTTATTTAAACAAAAATAATGTATGTATAAATAAATATAAGATAAATGTAAGGTGGTGAGCTTTCATCAAAAAGAGAGATCTGATCACATTTATCTATACACTTTTTGAAGTTGCTCTTCTATATCTACAAATTATTAAAGGCCTTGGGGTATTCTTCAATGGAAGACATGTAGATAACATCAATTAAATTGTTAAAAAAGGTTTGTGACTTCTTGGATATGTGAAAAGAGATAGTAGAGACTTAACGCCATTGTCAACATTTATTACTTTGTATAACACATGAATAAAACTATATTATTATGTGTCTCAACAGTATGGTCTCATTATGCTATGCACATTAAGCGAATTGAAAGTATTTAGCATTTATTTTTTTCGTTCATTGCTTTTAAATTTCATTTCCAGAATCCCTCATATACTCATGATTCCAGCAAGTTAGCTAAATTTACCAATTTGAGTACACTGGAATCCCATAGAATTTATAATGATGCACATTTGTTATACAAAGTATTGAATGTTTTTGTTTCTCCTGTACTTCATTTAAAAATATACTTTGTTACGCAGAGTTCTAATTATGATTTGAGATCAACGTCCTCTTTTAAAATTGTCACATAGAGCCACATATGGCCTTCATTTACCAGTTTCCAGGTTATCAACACTTGGCAATGATTCCATGTTTTCCCCATTAAATTATGCTGGTATCAATGCATTTAAAAGACTGGCAAGGTCTTCTTTCTTAAACAAATTAATTGATTGTATTTGCATTTGATAATCAATTTTTTTTCTATCTTGGGCTTAAGCCTGTTTGTATAAATAAATAAACTTTTCTCCCCACTTTGTTTCCAGAAGATCAGCTGCTCCAGCAGCAACAGCCACATACCATTTGACTGGGGTACCTACTGCTGCGGCAACTAACACTGCTCCTGCAGCGTCAACCCCTGTTGCTGGGCCTGCTACTCATCACCACACTCCTCCTGGAGCAGCAGCTGCAGCAGCAGTAGCAGCAGCAGCAGCAGGCTATGCTCCCCCTCCTCTCCCAGCAGCCGCTACTCCGGTCACTGCAGTGCAAACTGCGGCAGCGGTGCCTGGTGGCCTCCCTAATAATACATCTGCTGCTGCTCATCACAACAGTCATCATCACCACCACCACCATCATGGGGCTGGAGCTGGTCCACAATCTGGCACTGGTGCGCTAGCTGAGAGTGCAGCTTCATCACTACATCCACCTCCTCCTCCATCGCAAGGCCAGCCAGTGGAATTCAACCATGCAATCAACTATGTCAACAAAATTAAGGTAAAGGAATGTTATTTTAGCATGTTAATATCCCCCTGTGCCACATACATGAATGGTGAATAATAAAATGTATTAGAAAGTATAATTATTTTAGAGGCAGTGTATCAGTATTTGACGGGTGGGGGGTAGTTTTATGCCTCTGTCACATAAAATGCAAATGGAATGTTATTGAATTCATGATTGATTCCTTGCAAGCAAATTCATGGTGACTGCTGGCTTTTGATAATATAAATACGGAGTTCAGTACAGGGTCTCTTCTGCTTTTTATCACTTCCTTCATTGAACCCACGTGAAATATGTTCAAATAAGACTTCCATGTTGGAGCCTGTGGGCTTGTAATTGCCTTGTTTCTTATCCTTTTTAATACAAGGAAGCATTCCCGGTAAGGTTTTTGTTTTGACTTGTACCATCTATAATTCATTCACATTTCAGCAAATTGTTTAATGTTCAAATTACTGATCACTACTATTAGTCAGAAGTGAAGATCTGAAGACACATGACCTATGCTGTGGTAGAGATCAGTGGTTCACTAGTCTCAAAAACTATCAATTTGGCTTGAGTAGAGCTTGTATCTATTTTCATGCATGTGTAAGTTATGCTTGATTCAGTGCTAACAGCAGAGCTTGTGTATTGTCTTCTCGTTTGTGTTGGTATGAATTTGTTTGCTGGAAGAAGAAAATATTTATTTAGACATACTTATTTCTTGAAAATCCATCAACAATACTTAAAACATAGTGCCTAAAAAGGTTTTTGTGGAGAACAGTCCCATTTCTAAAACCTGGAGAAAAGTTTTAATTTTCTTCTTCTATAAAGCAAATAGCAGCATTAAATAAAAGGATGTAATGTATGTAGTTTACTCATTTTGTATTAAAGTAAATAAAATCATTGCAAAACTGTAAAAAAAAAGGTCAATTTGCAGGAACAAACAAATAAATTGGCTCAGTGGAAAGTGTTCAAAGAAAGTGAAAGTGCATATTGATTAAATGTTTGACTTTTATCTCATTGCTTAACCAGTTGCTTTTTCACGTGGTGTGTTTACAACAAATTGTAGAATTCTTCCTCCCTTGCATTATTTTGTCCCTTCTTTTTCTGAAATTGCATTGCTAGTGGGTCAAAGGCTTTCTGTAATAATTATTAACATACATGATATAAGCAAATGTTCTTATGTGGGCAGGGTGTAAAGAGGGGAAAGAACAGAAGAGGAATAGTGAACCAAAATATAATAATTTTTTTCCATGATTGCTGTTGTGAAGGGGCATAAAAATTAGTGATATTTTGTATCTGTCTATTTGTATAACACAATTGATTCATTCAGCTGATGTATTCATTAAAGCCCTCAGTTACGAAATTTTGACTATTGCAACAATACCTTGAAAGTTGAGATCAAGGTATGATTTTGTGTAGAAATTCTCTCTTCTTTTTTAAGAGAAGTTTAAACTAGTCTGTTAAAATTGGGTTAGTATAAAACTAATTTCATATAATATTTCGAAATAATGGAAAGTGGATGATAGATTATTATTTTTCTGGATGTAATGTTCAAAACAATTCTTCTACTTATTTGAAGTCTAGGTACAATTAGGTTGAAAGTGTAAGAGCGATATGTAAAGTCCCTATCATATTAAGTTAACCTTGTAACCTTGGGTTAAAATTAAATTAAGGTGATAAAAGGTTAGGCTTAGTAAAGGTTTAGTGGTCAGGCGGAAGAGCAGGCTAAATGGCCTGAGCCTCGCCACCAATAAAGACATTTATTTATTTATTTTATTTATTTAAAAAGTGGACATACTTGATGAGATCATGCAGTTAAACACATTCACTTCCAGGCTAATATAGAATTTTTGAAGTATGAAATTTAACAAACTTATATCAAAAATGAAACTTTTAATGTAGATACGAAATGTATAGGTTGGGAACTTAATAGCTATTAAAAGATAAATCATTGGTCATTATGAAGTTTCTCTTTATTCACAGAATCGTTTTCAAGGCCAACCTGATAAGTACAAGCGCTTCTTGGAAATACTTCACACATACCAGAAGGAGCAACGCAATCTAAAGGAAGGTGCACTTGCTCCAGGAAAGCAGTTGACTGAAGCTGAAGTTTATGCTCAAGTTGCTAAATTGTTTGAAAATCAAGAAGATCTTCTTGCAGAATTTGGACAGTTCTTGCCTGATGCTACATCACATCAGGCAGCTTTAGTAAGTTCTTGTAGAGATTTTATTTTCCTGTGTACATAAACTGTATAAAGATATGTTGGAGTGTAGCAGAAGCACTAAAAAATTCTGAAATAGAAGTGATTAAGAAAAAAACAACAACAAATATTTGTTAATAAAACAAGACTTAACTTGTGGATTATCAGTTTGTGGTAAAGCGGTGCACGGTACATGCAGTAACTTGCCTAGAACTTCAATTCAATGGTAGTTTTTTCATAGTTATTTCTCTTCACTCACTCTTTAAGGTACCCTTGATCATTGTAATAGCTCAAATTGCGTAAGTTAGGCTATATCCATGGTTCTTTCATAAGTGATCATGTTTTTTTTTTATCCTTTCTGTATTTTAAACTGGATAAGAACGTGCAGTTCAGAAATGTTAAAATTTACGGTTGTCGGGCCCAGACTCCCCAACTTCATTTCTAGGCAAATTTCCCCAAAATTTTTTAATTGTTCAAGTAGATTCTCAACTATTCAAACCTACTAATGCCTTCAACTGTTGATCATGTAGCTATACCTGTGGTATAGCTACATTTACATGCTAATTCTGTTGCTAACATGGGAATTTACTAGTACACATATTAATAATATATTCACTCTCGACAAATGTAATTTACTTATTGAATTATAATCTTAAATTAAAAAAGAAGGAAGTAGGACTATATTATGAGTTTATGAATGAAATTACTTACATTAATAATAATGAAAGCAAACTCAATATGCTCTTTGCAGGGTAAAGGGCCTAATGATCATGTCGGTCTTGTGAAGAAAGCTGGGGTCAGTTCCAGCTTGAAACCAAGTTACAACTCTTTGAGCAGTCCAGGTAGTCGTGAAATTCCTAGTCTTGGATCTAGTGATCACCATCGCTCCAGTACAAGTACTGCAGGAGGTGCGGGCACTGCTGATAGGCCTGGCATTGGAGGTGCTGGATCGAGTTCTTTAGGATCAAGCAGTGGAAGTGGCGGAGTGTCAGGCAGTGGGAAACCTGGGCATGCAGGAGGCCAGTTGAAGAGATCTCCTTCTTTTGCGTCAACTTCACCTGGGGGCTCTGGAGCTCATCATGGTCCTCCAGCAAAGAAGCACAAAATGACTTCTCTGCGGGATGTGTCTTTGGCAGAAGCTGGAAAATATGGGAGTCTTTCAGATTATGCGTTTTTTGATAAGGTAAGCTGCGTCTATTTTATTAGTTCTGTAGATTTGGCCCATTTCATTATTACTTTTCCCCTTCATAGTTGTAAAAGACCTAAATGTAAAAGAAAGCTTAGCTTTCTACAAAATATTTTTCATTTTTAGTGTTCTTAGATGCCAATGAGATCAATTTTTTATCTTGCAGACTAGAAAGGCTTTGAAGAATCAAGAGGTATATGAGAATTTTCTCCGTTGCCTGGTGCTATTTAATCATGAAATAGTAAGTCGAACTGAACTGGTGCAGCTTGTTACACCATTTCTGGGCAAATTTCCTGAGCTTTTCCGATGGTTCAAAGACTTCCTGAACTATTCCGACTCTATAATGCCTTCAACTGCTGGCCATGGGCCTGCAGGTACCAGTGGTTTGAGTGGGCATCACCATGGTGGTGCTGAGCCTATACCTAATAATGTTGCTCGCCAAGAACGGCCTACTGGGGATCTTGCCATGGAAATAGGTAATTTAATATTTGTGTTCTTCTGTTATCTATTAATGTATTGATGTCATGTTATTCATGAAAATCTTTGTCCTGATTAAAATTTTCCTGATTAATTTTAATTCTTCTCTTGTGTTGTCCTCAGATTACACTGCATGCAAACGACTTGGGGCCAGTTACTGTGCTCTGCCAAAGAGTTATGCACAGCCAAAGTGTTCCGGGCGCACACCTCTCTGTCGTGAAGTGCTCAATGACACATGGGTGTCTTTTCCGACATGGAGTGAGGATTCTACATTTGTAACATCTCGCAAAACTCAATATGAGGAATATATTTATCGATGTGAAGATGAAAGGTTTGAGGTTAGTGTAGATATTAAGTGCATGAATGTTATTTTTCATGTTTTCATGTTTACTTCATTTACCTTTTGTTTTTGTTCAGCTTGATGTTGTCATAGAAACAAATGCTGCTACAATAAGAGTACTTGAGGCAGTAAACAAAAAGTTGTCTCGCATGTCTCCAGAAGAAGTTGCTAGATTCAGACTTGATGACTGCCTAGGCGGTTCATCACCCACAATTCATCAGAGGGCACTTCGAAGAATTTATGGTGATAAGGCAGCTGATATTGTGGAAGGCTTGAAAAAGAATCCTGTGGTTGCTGTTCCTGTGGTCCTAAGAAGACTTAAAGCCAAGGAGGAGGAATGGCGAGAAGCACAAAAGGTTTGGTGCAAAGTGAAATTTGAAATTACATGGACTTTTATTTATTTTTTATTTTTTTAATTAAATGAAACATATTTAAACCTTTTTTCTAATTTTGTAATTTCGTTGTCCAGGGTTTCAATAAACTTTGGAGGGAACAGAATGAAAAGTACTACTTAAAATCATTGGATCATCAAGGCATTAACTTCAAGCAAAATGATCTCAAGGCTCTCCGCTCTAAAAGCCTATTCAATGAGATTGAAACTTTGTACGATGAGGTGAGTAATAAGTTTTTTTTAAAAGAGTCTTCATCAATTGCCCTTTAAAGGATTTTCTTTTAACTTAGAAATAAATAATTGTTAACTAAATATAAAAGGTTTTTGATGGATTCACTTGTAAAAGAATGTTTGAAGTTGACAACCTGTTGCACTTAAAAATTTTCAAGAATCTTTACAATGTATTCTGCTTACAAATCAATGAGGGCTGTTACTGAGGTTTTTCTTTCTGTTGCTTGTAAACATTCAACTAACTGATGGGGTCATGTGTGAGATGACAGAAATGAAAGAGTTCGTCTGTCATCTCATACTTGACATGGAGATCACAATGAATTAAGGATGGTTATGTCCATGGTGATTATGTGAAACATGTTTTCATTTTTGCTTTGCAGCGGCATGAGCAAGCAGAAGAGGGAGATGCTGACAGTGGAGGCGTGAATGCTGGTGGTCCGCATCTTGTGTTGCCTTACAAAGATCGCTCAGTGTTGGATGATGCTGCAAACCTGTTAATACATCATGTGAAAAGACAGACTGGAATTCATAAAGAAGATAAGCAACGAATCAAGCTACTGCTAAGGCAGTTTTTGCCTGACATGTTCTCCCACCCCCGGCAGCAACTTTCAGATGATGAAAGGGATGATGAGGGTAAGTGATGTCCTATTTTCCTAATTTTCTAACTAGAATAATTCAACAAAAGTGTGTTTGGAAACAGTATATTTAAGCCTTTTAGAGTGAAACTTCGTAAAGCAGTCTCCTTGATTAAGTATTAATGCCCTTTTCTTTTTCTTTCTCTCTCCTCTCTTTTTTCCTTCTTACTCTTTTTGGAGCTGTTTCGTTTTTAATCTCAACTTTATTTTGTAGATGAAAAGGAAGAAGTTGATCTGGAAACGTGTACTCCACCTGGAAATAGTACAAACAGTGGACCAAATACATCAACAGCATCACCTGCAAACCCAGCTGCTGGGCAGTCGTCTACAAGTGGTACATCTAGTGGAAGTTCAAGAGGCAGGAAAGGTGATGCTCCTGTGAAAAAGGAACCATTGGATGGGGATGTCAAGCCTGGAGTAAGTACTTAACCTCTTCTATAATAATTTGCTGAGTTTTTGTATTAAACTGTCAGGTAGTAAACATAACAGTGTGATTGTCTAAATTTTAATCAAAAAGGTATCCATCTCAAATTTGATTTTTTTATTAATTACTGCATGTTTATTGCTTGAAATATTAGTGACATGTTGATAATTATATAATTCCTATCTAGATTCTGACATTTGTATGGTTTTCGTTTTACAGGCCCACTCATCAGGATCAGGTGGAGATTCAGATCCTGCTCGGCCAATGGGAATGAGTGGGATGGCTGGAGTTCATCCGGATGAAACTTATACTCTCTTTTTTGGCAATAATAATTGGTACCTGTTCCTGAGGCTTCATCAAATACTTTGCGAGCGACTCACTCGCATGTATGAGCGAGCAGTTCAGTTGGCAGCAGATGAAGCGAGATATCGTCGTGGCCGAAAAGAATCCACTGCCATTGCTCTACGTTTAAAACCTAAAAGTGAGTCACTGTGTACGTATAATTTTTATACTTCTCTTATTGTGGGAATACTTTTTTTTTCTGGATTTGGCATGTGCATTATAAGATTACTCAATTTGTGACTGATGGAAACTGAATTTTGATGTGCTGGTGTTATGATTTTAGACCTTTTGTAAATTGACCTATGTTAAACAGTCTTATTGATTGGGAACGTAACATTTCAGTTGTTGCTGAAGTCATATCAAGAATATCTTGAAATTTATGACGATTGTAATTTTCTTCCATTTGTTATTTTAAAGTACATGTGTATGTTTCAATTATGTGCAATGTTGTAGTCATCTCATCGCTATAGTTTTACTGTTAAAGCATTCTTCATAAAATGCATTTAATTGAATTGCCTCAATGAGTGATCTGGGACACTTATTTTACTAAAAAAGTTATGGTTTGTGTTACTAGAAAGGATTTAAATTAGTTTGCTAATTCTTCTCAATTTGTTTTTTGAAAAGTTTGTTTTGTTAATGAAAGTGATGAATCCTTCTATGAAACATTAACAATTTAGTACATTTCACACCCACAAAATTGTAGCATGACAAGTGTTTTAGTGCATGCATTTGTGAAGGGATTGTGGTGTATACTGTGCTTTTTGTGTGATTAAATGTATGAATTATAGTTTTCTTGTCTTTTTAAAATGTTCTCAGTTCTGTTGACCATATTTTTTAATGCAGGTGAAATTGAAGTGGAAGATTATTATCCTGCCTTTTTGGACATGGTCAAAAATGTCCTTGATGGCAATATGGATGCAAATGCATATGAAGATACCTTACGAGAAATGTTTGGGATCCATGCATATATTGCCTTTACATTAGACAAGGTAGTCAGCTATGCTGTACGACAGGTGAGTGTTGTATTTTGAGAATTAAAAAAACAACAAATTAAGTGAACAAGAGTAGTTATAGAAAGAAGTTAAATTCAATCCATATAAATATGATAGCTTTATCATCATTTTGAGTAAATGTAGGGTATTTTTTTTTATGATAATGAATTACAAGATTGTTTATACCACCAATTTTAAATCTGGCTAGAGAATTGAGAACCATTACTATATTGTCAATTTCTCAGTCAAATTAACAAGCCATAATACGGCAACTTCGACAACTTGTCTTTGGTAATTTACTCAGTATTAAAAACCATGAGAATAGCCTGTGCAGTGAAACCCTGCATTTATATTCCTGGATTTTACATTTTCTTCTCATTTACACCAATTCTTCCCGGTCCCTTTATTTCCTCAAGGTCTATGGTGCCAAATTCAATTGTCAATGCCAAATTGAAATGCTTTTATACTTCCAGAATAAAAATTTCCTCCCTTTTACACATTTTCCTTTGACTGCACAAACTCCGTGAAGAATAGAATGTTGATGATCTTGTATGTTTCTTTGTTCCCACTAAACCCTAGAAATACTTTCATGTAATCAGAGAAGTCAGAATTAGTCAATAGTGTGAAATTTCTTTTGAGAGTCACTAGGATGTAAGGTATTTACTTTCAAGTCAACTTCAAGGTCAATAGAATATTTCTGAGGTTACGGCAAGTTGAACTGGTGTATGTGTGAGTGTTGGTACAAATTAACACCATAGGCCTTCATCAACTCCTAAAAGACAGACCCAAATCAGCCTTTGGAAAAAATGAGGCTGCCTGGAAACAGTGCCATCTTCAATTAGCTGAGGATATTGTAGTGTACCTCTGCAGATTTGTGACACTGCCCATGTTTTGAAGGCTCCGAACGCCAGAGCCCTAATAGACTATTGGCAAAGGTTGCTATTAGGGAAGTGCAAGCTGCAAGTCCTACTACTATGGCTCAGAAGAGATTCCTAGCAATTGTGCAGTGGAAAATTAACTCATAGTAATGTTTACTGAAAAGGAGAGTAGTTTTCCATAAATTGTTATGCTCAACCTTGTAGCCTAATAGAATGATTATCTAGTTAAAATGAGCATTCTTGAACTACTGTTGGAATCTTTCACTAGGCCTTTTTTAATGATAACTCAGCTTTTTGGCAATGCAGATCTGCTTCAACAACCTCCAATAAGATCCTTTTCTCTACCAATGTGTGTAACGAACAATCTCCTGCCCTTTCCCTTGGATATTTCAGTTCAGATGATGCATCTGTCAAGAATATATTAGTATTTGTCTTTCGTAGTTGAGTCTGCCCACTCTTTACTTGTATGTCCATTCTATTTTATTTGGGTGTGTGGATGTCTTTGGACAGTTTATTTTCTTAGTTTCACAGTACCGCCTATGGAGGTTACGGTTACCTGTTCAGTGGTTTGCTTTGCCAGTAATATTTTCTTTTAAATAACTAATTGAAAATATTCAGAAAGATCTGCCACTTCTAAGATGTTCCATCGGTCATATTTTCGGACATTCTAAAACTAACAGAGACTTGCTGGAACACAAGCTGGTTGCTCTCATTGCATGCTTCTGTGCAGCATACAATATTCTCTGAATGCAGTGCTGGTTTTTTACCTAGTTAATTTCACAGAGGGAAAGGGGGGTAATGAATCTCCCCCGATGTGCCACTCTCCTAAACAATTTCTAGGAAGGTAGACGAACACACCTGAATCCATTGGTGTTAAAACTGCAACGCTCGGCCATTGAGGGAAACCGCAAGAAGATAGTTAAAACATCGGTATCACAGTTTTCAATGCGGTATCACTTGAATAGCCAAGAGCACTTACAAGACTGGTAGTGGAAGCCTGGATGTTTTTACAGAATATAGAGCTGATGACATGATGCTCCATGCTGAAACACATTTGGCGGCAGGTGGGGGGGGGGGGGGAAGAGAGGAAGGCTCTCGCGTCACAGTGTAAAAGGATGTTGGTATGAACTTATCATGCCAAAGTGTGTGATGAGAAATACTAAGATTATTATGAAGGTAGGATGTGAATGTTAACAACCGTGAAAATAAGTACATGCTGTTCCGAGTCAGACCCAAGTATCGCAACGAGTCGTGTTATTCTGTGCTGGGCAAGGACCAGGAGCATGTGTAACAAGAAAACTTGCACGAGTATAAGTTGTTGGCTTATTTAACTGAAGTATTTTCGCATTGAAAAGACTTGAATGTGAATTTACAAAAACATTACGATGGCAAAGTTTGTGCTTTCTTTATGAAACTTGATTGTTTGCCCTCAAAGCAAAAAATTTGAAATGCTCCCATATACTTCAAATTATATTGAGAAACATTTGGATGAACTCGCTAAGATGCCATTACAGTTGGATAACAAGCAAGAGCTAAAAACTCAGTTCTTGAAGTATTTTCCAGAAGATAATGATTTCTTAAAATGATGGGGGTGCTAAATCCATTTAATGTAAACATTGCTGCTGCTAAGTGAACAGTTGATATTCACAACCAGCTCAAAGAAATGTTGGCTGACAAAAAGCTACTACTATGATTCACATCTATGGATTTAAATAATTTTTGCCTTGATCGTTTAAGTTAATATGGTAATTTAGTCACTGAAGTATTGAAAATATTAATCCCTCCCATCATGTCTTACCTGTGTGAAAAGGGTTGTTTGTCGATGGTTGCACTAATAACTAAATATTGGATTAGTCTTTTATCTCTCTAAAACAATTAGCATTTGTTCTTACTTAGTTTCAGGAACAGAGAAACTTTTTTAATGAGAAACTAATCCAACCATTTCATTAATTTATTTTTACTTTCTTGGGCCATTATTTTGTAAGAAGAGAAACTATGGCAGTTTTGCACCGAACAACTGAATATTTGACAAAAAAAAAAAAAAAGGCTTCAAATTTTTGGATTAAACTCTCAGATAGCATAGAGATCACTTTAAGAAATGCTACGTGTCTCATTTTCGTTAAAATCTCGAATTTTTCGAAAATTGCAAAAGTGTTGTTTTATTATTATTTTAATTTTTTAAATTTTTTACTTCCTACAACAAGATTGGAGGTTTGTTTGTTGTTTATCAATGAATTAAATCAGATTTTCAAAGACAGTTCTTCAAATAATGTCATGTACAATCTTTCAAAACTATGAGTAATTTTTGCGTAATTTTGCATGAATAGTTTTTTCAAAGGACTCCTAATTTTTTCTTTACTTTATCTTCTTGTATGTATCAAAGCAGTGCTAGTTCCATTTCTGGTGAACTCTGCATTTTCAAAAATTGCAAAAGTAGAATATTGAAGGGAGAGAATTTTTTTAAAAATGAAATGTACATTCTAACAAATCAGATCTTTAAAAATGTCATGTACAGTTTTAAAGTGAAAAATAGTCATGTACAGTTTTACAGTGAAAAATAGTACTTTTTGCATAATTTCTGATTGAAGGTAATGCAATTTATGGGGAAAAAAAACAAACCTTTTTCTCAAAATTGTTTTCACGGGGTGAACAAGGTACACTTAAAAGAATCAGACCGGCCTCTTCGTTAAACTCTGAATTTTCGACAGTACAAAAAAATTAACATTACAGAAGTACGATATTGAAGATGATTTTTGTCTTAAATGAATCTGTTCTAAAAAATTAGATTTTAAAAAAGTTGTGCAATTTTTTTTAAGAGTAGATTTTCGTGTAATTTCTGCTTGAAATTAATCCAAATCATAAAAAATCATTTTCTAGAATATTGCTCCTGGGAGAAAATTTTTCTATAAATTTTCTCGCCATATGTGTCAATGAATAGTTAAAAGAAACAGTGTGGTTAAAATAGAATTCAGCGAACTCTCTATTTTAGAAAATAGGAATTATTTAACATTGCAAAAATACAATATTGAAGAGAGATTTTAGTGTTTTATGAAGTAAGTTAATGGAATTAGGTAAAGTACATAACGAATTGCATTGATGGACCAGAGTTCGCCTTGGTGCTGGATCATCACATTCACAGAAATATTGTAAACTAAATAAAACACTGTCCAAAATAATCTTGTAAGGTAGACTGTAAAATCCAATTTTTGTGTTTCTAAGGGACACATTTTTTAGAAAAGGTTTTCACATGTGGAATTTGCCTGGTTATAGGACATCCTTAGTAGATAATATGAGTATTAGATTCGAATATATTTAATAGAAAGATGGTGAATGTAAAAATTATATTGATTAATTGATACCCTGTAATTCAGAGATAAAGTGATACTGCTATTGCTAGTGTTACTGTTGTTTATTCAAGTGGTTGCATTGTAAATGATTTATATTCATTTGTGATTGAAATTTACTCTTTCTACCTTCTTTTCCAGCTTCAGAACTTGGTGTCTGATGAAACTTGTCAAGAATGTGTGGAGCTGTTCCATCAAGAATCTCGGAGGGGTGCTACTGGTGGGCTTTGTGTCACAGCACATCAACGTCAAGGCTCTGAATTGCTGTATCAAAAGAAAGCCGAAAGTGCACTTTCTGATGAAAATTGTTTTAAAATCCATGTGGTAAGCATCATTAAAGGCCTTCATTATTGTGATGTGAATTCAAGACTTTGCTGTACGTGATTAAATCCTTTCCCTTTTCTACTGATCCTGTTCTTTATCCATAGTATAAGAAAGACTGTAAGGTTGCCATCGAGCTCCTTGATACTGAAGGCGAGGAGGCTGATCCTCCAGTGGATGTGGACAAGTGGTCTACATACGTGGAGCATTATGCCAACAATGGAGTGGGCAGTACTACTGGAACCAACCAAGGTGTCACCTCCACTGGAGATGCACATGCTCGTTCTGAAGAGGACAGAGGGGACCTGAGTGATCCAGATGAGGTGAGTTTTTCATTTCAAATTTATTACAATGCTGTAACCCAATGGGAAGATCACATTGTTCTTCAGAGGGATTCTGCATGCTCCTTTTTTCTCATTAACTTTTCATCTGCAATATACTGAATGGCTATATAAACAGAAAAAATTATAGTTTGAAATGATTCCATTTTGCATGGCAAAGAAGCACTTTTCTATGAAACTACTGTTGTATTGAAAGTTTTAGAATTCATCATTCATGAAAGTAAACCTTGAAATATATTAATTGTCCGAAAAGTGGTTCATCTCTAGCAAATTTTGTTTCAAGTGGAACAAATCTTTTCTCCAGGAATATTGGCGAAAGTATCTTAAATCAACGATACAGGTTTTGCATTACTCATTTCTCATTGGAATGAAAGAAAGCTTCACAAAAACAAAAAAAAATATTATAGATAAAATTTCATTATATTCATAAAAATTAAGCATAGGGAAATGAAACTGATAATTATACCATCTAATTATATACAAGAGGGCTGAATTTGCATTAGACAAGTAAAAAATTGAATTGAAGTAGATGAATAACACTGCCAAATATGAAATCAACATTTTTTAGCGTTGCTCAATAGAAAATTTAGTGCCTGAATGGGTATAGGAATTTAGTTTAGTTCATTTGTATGATGCTTTCAAATTATCACAACTATCATTTTGTGCTTTATATGTAGTAGCATTATTTTAAATTATTGCTTTGACATTGCTCCCTGAAATTTTGTAACATTTATCTTTTCTGTTACACATTCATCCCCTACATTTCATGCCATCTTTACATGTCATTAGCCCTGCAGTTTTGTAATATTACCATCTTTGCTGTTTGGTCATGCTGCCCTTATCTTACTTTCGCTTTCCTGTTTTAATCCCCAATTTTTAATTTTTCTTAAAGTTGTCTTTTCTCTTTCTTTTTTCTTTCAAAACTTCAAGGACTGTTCTCTCCACCCACCTAAAACTCACTTTTGGCAGCTTAATAGCATCCAAGTACAGTCATGTGGAAGGTATAAAATATTGGAAAAGCGAAATGGAGGTTAAATGTGTTAGGAGTTCCTGGCAGTTCAAGTGACTTCTTGTAAGAGTTCAGAATTCTTAGATCCCATCTACAAAAATTTCTGGCTAAAAGATGAACGAAAAAGAAGGCATAAAAATGCTTCTCTATTTATACGTATACAGTAGCTTCTCTGAAGCAATCGCTATTCTCAGATTGAAAGAACGCACATGGACATTTGACCAGCTGAGACGTTACATAAAATCAAATCTAGTTGTGCTGATTGCAGTGAAAAGAAGCGTGTGTGTGTGTGTGCATTTCCTCTTCTTTTTTTTTTCCTCGCCCCAAAAAATTAATTACCATAAATGACAAAATATAATTTAAGCAAGCTATTTAGGAGTATTTGCCTCTCAGTGAATATCAAAACATACCCTTGACTTTTCACTCATTCTCTTAGTCAAGAAAATCACTTTGCGTCCATAGAAACTCTAAAACTGGGCTATATGACGAAAGTAGTGAATGACCTTGGGGATCGGATTCGCAGAAGGGCGGCGTGCTCTGCGAGTGCTCAAGATTTCCAAAGAAGGGAAACAGGAATTCACTGGTAAAGTTCATTTATTAGATTAAATGAATAGTACCCACAAAACACTTGCTACTGTTAAAGTAGTCTGGCAAGCGAAATTTCCCTCACTGGACAGTTTCACTGAAGCGCGAAGAAATGATGCTTACACGCACCCGTTGGTAGATCTGCTGCACTGCTTGTCTGGTGACATGGCAGCCGGCTTAAATTATGTGCCTGGAAGTAACCTTTAAAACCAATTTTCTAGAAGACCTTTTCTTTCCTCACAAAAAACTGGATCTGCCATCATTATTCATGAAAGTCTGTTTTTTTTCAACCAATGCTCACTGTGTGCTCTGCTGTCTCACATAAATATAAAGCAGGGATAGTTTGTAACAGGAACTATCACAGGAGTAACAGGAGCTTTATATCAAGGATGAGATGCAGTGAGATAAAATATTGGTAATGTTTGCACATACAGGTCAGTTTCCTTTTTTGAATAAATTCCAAATTGGGATGGGTATTTTGAGTAATACTTCAAGCAATTTACATATTAGAAGGATGACTGGAGAGAAAATACAACATTATTTGTACACAAAATTTTTCAATGATAAGGTGTTATACACCTCTTAGAGGATACGATATCGTCCACCCTTTTGTAGCATCACTAATTTGGAGCAGTTGAATGAACATTCTACATCTGCACTAGTATTAGAACTCTTCACCAATCAAAACAAATTTTAGAGCTGATTAAAGGTATTTCAGGGCCACTGATTCCAAAAATGAAAACTGCTGGGCTGTATCAGCTCTAGTTTTTGAAGATACATTAAAAAGAACGATTTTCATCACTTTCAGAATCATATACATATTAATTCATTTTGAATCAATTTATGACACCTGGAGTGAATGTGGTTATATCTAATGCATGCTAATTACTATCTTAAAGTGTTTTAGGAGATACGTAAGAGGCAATTTGCTTTCTTATTAATTCTATATATTTATAGCTTCCTCCAGAAAGCAGTGTTTGAATAGTCCAGATCTCTTTTGCTACATGTGGCGAGTACTCTATCAAAAAAAATAGAAAATTTATTCCCGAGTTCATAAACAGGACATATTTGAGTTATTTTGGTGTCAAGCTCAGAGATGAAAATGTGAGCTCCTGATATTGTATGCATGTACGGTACAACTTGCAACGTACAATTTGCAACAGTGAACAATGGTACAAGAAGTCTAAAATTCAGCACATCAATGATTTTGAGAGGGCCTAAAACCATATTAATGATTGTTATTTTTGTTATTAATGTCTTACAAACATTAATGGAATTAATCGAAATAATTGTAGCAAATGGACGTATCCTGTCTCAGACTCACTAAGGAGACTGGTTTCACACTCGTGATGTATCTGTTCCATCACTTAGAAGAGGTCACTGAAAACAAATCTTCATTGCCTGAAGATTATGAAAATGAAAATAGTTATTGTGATTTTTAAATACTTCATGAAGACAATATTTCGATCAAAAAGAATTGAACGGCCTTACGAGGGCTGTTTGATAAGTTTGGTAAAAATGGAAGAAAAACATTTTTTTAAGAAAAAACTTACCTTATTTTTCAACGTAGTCTCCTTCTCGGTCTATACACTTTGCCCAGCTTGTTTCCAATTTTTTCATCCCATCGGAAAAATAGGATTTGTCAAACTCTGCAAAATACCTGTTTACAGCAGCAATCACTTCCTCATTTGAGGAAAATTTTTGCCCACCAAGCCAAATTTTCAAATTGGGGAATAGAAAGAAATCACTCGGCTAAATCCAACGAATATGGTGGATGAGGAACCAGTTCCGAGTCCTAACTGATGCACTTTCGCCATTGTGACTGCTGCTGTGTGGGATGTCATTGTCTTGGTGGAACAGCACTTTCTTGTGCGACAACCTTGGCCGTTTTTCGATCAATTTCTGTTTTAAACTATCCAATAATGAAGCGTAATAGCGCCCAGTTATGGTTCTGCCCTTTTCCAAATAATCTATAAGGATTACACCTTGATAATCCCAAAAAACCGTTGCCATCACCTTTCCTGCAGACAAAATTGTCTTCGCCTTCTTCGGTGCACTCTCACCAGTCTTTATCCACTGTTTTGAATCTTTTTTGGTTTCGGGAGTGTAGTGGTGGATCCAGGTTTCATCCACGGTGATGAATCTACGCCAAAAGTCCTGCTGATTTCGCCGTAACCTTGTCAGATTTTGCCTCGAAATGTTCTTTCGAGTCAGTTTTTGATCCAAAGTGAGCACGCATCTCATGCACATCTTTTTCATGCACAGTTTTTCGTGCAAGATGAAGTGCACTCTTTCAGTTGAGATGCCAACAGCATCAGCAATCTCACACACTTTCACTCTGCGATCTTCCATTACCAGATCGTGCACTTTTTCCACGGTTTTCGGTGTGGAGACCTCAACAGGCCGGCCAGAACGGACTTCATCTTCTGTGCTTCTGTGACCACGTTTGAACTCATTAATTCAGAAGTAAATTGTCTTCAATGCTGGCGCAGAGTTTACATGTACTTCATCTAACTCATTTTTGATCTGCGATGCTGTCCAGCCCTTCAAATAAAAATGTTTAATCACAGCACGAAACTCCTTTTTCTCCATCTTCTATGCCACACATCAAAGTCGCGCATTCAGCTGGTTGCCAATAATTAACTACGCATCGTATTTGTTTAAAAAGTCAAACAGCTGTCTACAAAGAATCGTTCTTTCTAACAGTGCACATGTTTAACAACAATGCGCGCTCTTGCATAGAAATATACCAGACTTATCAAACGACCTTCGTATTAGGGAACTTAATTTCTCCAAAATCACCTCTGAATTGCTCGCCTCTCAGTTAAAAGAAAAGAATTTGCATGTACCTGGGACAAATATTACAATTTTTCCATCAGCGGGGAAAAGAATTTGCTGCTTTTCTTTACGAAAGAAGAAACCTTAGTGTTCTACAATATTGTAGGTCTTTTTAAAAAGTTGGGTTAACGGAATATGTCAGATGAATGGCGACTTTTCACTACTGTTCAAGAAGAATTTTGAAGTGTGTACTCTTGTACAATGGCAACAAATACAGCTTTATTCAATTGGTCACTCATTCTGCTTGAAAGAAGAGTAGGAGACAATGTTTTTAGTTTAAAAAAAAGATTAAGTATTATGAACATCGGTGGGTAATTTGTGCTGATCTGAAGATAGTGAATTTTCTTCTTGGTCAACAAAGTGGCTGCACAAACTATCCCTGCTTTATATTTAAGTGAGATAGCAGAGCCAACAGTGAGCATTGGTTGAGAAAAACTTGGCTTCTGAGAAAAGAGATAGTTGTAGGGAAAACAATGTGATCAATTTACCTTTAGTTGATCGAGAGGAAATTATTCTCTCCTTTGCATATTGAGTTACGCTTCATGAAGTAATTTCAGTCGTTGGGGATGAGAAGGTTTGTGTTTACAGTGTATATTACATACATTTCCGGGAGTTACCAAAGAGAAACTGAAAGCAAGGATTTTTGATGGTTCTCAAATAAGATAGCTCGTACATGATTAAAATTTTCTTGAAATCCATGGGCGAAAATGAATCGAGGGCCTAGTCTTCTTTTGTTCTAGTTGTGAAAAACTTTCTAGGTAAGCATAAAGCAGAAAACTTTTCACAATTAGTAGAAATAATGCTTTTCAAATTCCACGTACTTGGCTGCAATTAGTATTAAGGTCCATTGCCTTCAGAGCCACTTGGATTGCTTTCCTTTACTTGATCTAAGTGAAGAGCAAGGTGAAAGATTTCACCAAAGGAAGAGCGAGACCAAGAAAAATGGGATACACATGTTATGGCAGACTACTATTGGAACATGCAGCAAGTCTGCTACGGCATTTGTCACTCCAAAAAAATCAATTTAAAAGAACGTTTTGGGTCTTGAATAAATGGTTGATTTTGTGAATTTTAAAAACATTTTGAAGAGAAATTACGTAATTTACAGTTATCTAATTAATATGTTTAATTTATAAAATCAAATTTATTTTATTTTACAACAAATTAATAGCAGTTAAGTAAATATTTTAAGTCCACATGCCATTGATGCTCCCAAATTCTACCACACACAGTGGGAAAGTGGGGTATATGACTATAATTCTGTATTTATGAAAGTAGAGCTGATAGGGAAAAACTAATGCGTTTTTTGCAATCGGTGACCCAGGAAAAAGTTTAAAATTTGAGGCACCAAAATGTGTGTTGACCAGTATTATCGACACGTGGTGGAAAGATACGGTTTCGGCACAAGCTAAATTGCTGAGTCGCTTTCAGCCAGTGTCTGGAGGAGAATTTTAGCGGCCGGCTGCTCTCAACGGTAATTTTTCAAGGTTTTCGCCGATTCAAGCGAATGCCGGAGCACTACCCTAACAAACGAGTCATGGACCGCGCACCACCTTTCCTTCCTCACCCTTGTGTCCCCTCTCCTTTCACAAACGCACATGTAAATTCTTGACGCTACCACATGTTGGATAACTAATTGACATCTCTCGTCTGAGGCGGTTCCCCGCTGGAGAAAATACATAGAGAGTGAATAAACCCACAAGCGGACGAGTAGGTTGGTGCCGGATCGCACTTTCAGCCGGGGATGAACATTGCTACATCCTGGGATATACCATGCACCACACTTACGCGACAAATAAGTAGTGGACGCGCCTAGAAACCATATTCATCCAACATTGTAATTTAACTTAATTTATTGAAAACGAGTGCCACTGATTGATCACATCCCATTCCAGAGTAGTTTTCCCATTGAGCTCGAGCTGACAGAGTTCCATGAATAGATTCCGAATTTTGTGCGCCCATGTCACACGGCTGTATTTCTTGACGAGGTGCAGGAAGTGCGATAAGAAACGTTTGTCAGGTTTCGATCGGATTATGCAGTGGCTCCGTGAACTATGACCAAGCACTCGTTGCTATTATTTCTGCTTTGCAAATATTCGTTCTTCGTTCCGAGAAGCAAGGGGGTCAGTTCAACAATTTACGACAAACCCGGAGGTCATGAAAGCGCAGTATTACGTCGCTTTCTCAGAAAGACGATTCCAAGAAGATTCGTATTTGAAATATTGAGTTTGACATGTAAATATTTTAAAATGTAACGTGTTACACGCATACATTTCTTTTGAATATAATTTCGCTTCGGAACGGAATGGAAATCTATGTTGATAAGATTTACACGAATCACTAATACTTATCACATAATTGTAACAAAACACTTTCGACCCATTTCCCCGGACTTGTATATTTATTTTGCCACTCAGATTATAACAGCCCACGAATACACCGTAGAGTTCACGTATACATCGTACTTAAGATATACGACACAGACGCATCAGCTGCTCACATTGCCCGCCATCTTGTTAAAAAAAGATGTACTAATCGCGCACTTTTTCTTGATACTCCACAGCGGGGGGTGCGGGGAGAGGTGGGTTCTGTCTACGTCACGGCAGTGCAGGGCTGTCAACTGTATTGACAGAAAACTAGGCGTAATAACTCGCCTTGGACTAGATAGCTATGAGAAACAACGGAAGATTTTTTTTAAATCCTGAAGAAATAATTAAGTTATAGAGATAATTGAGTAACAAGAAGGAACATGGTATGCATAGGTCGATAGAAAGAGAGACCGAAAACTAGAAGTCCGCATTGGAAAGAAAGAAGGTGGGCAGCACTGCAAACTGAGCCGTGACGTTACGAGTGGAGCTCATATTTTCTACCGGGCCGTGCTATGCCGGGCTGAGCGAGGACTAGGCAGCTCGAGGATCAAGAAAAAGTGCGAGCATACTAGTGTTCGCAGAGCTATACGCAGCAACTACCCCCCCCCCCAAAATTGTTTTAGCTTTGGAGTTGACACATCTATTCTCTTACACCGTACTTAAATCATATTGAATGGTTCAGCTATTTTCAATTTTTCACATTTTCTCATTAAATTCGTTGTCAGAAACGAAAATATTTCAAAATATTTTTCCTAGATACCACCTTAACTTTTTGACTTCGGCTGCCACGTTGGGGTGAAAAAATCAACAATATCTTAAATATATTTTCCGATCCCGGAGGGTTTTTTCCCGAGTTCCAACTACCTTAGAAAATGTTTTAAATGTTTAGATTATAATTAAATTTGAAATAGGAATACTTATTTTTTTAAGAAATAATTTTACACTGTGAATCATTATTTTAAAAATTTCGAAGCATAAGGTCATCAAACAAAATTAACTAGTGGTTCTAAAACAACAGTACTTTCTCGCACGCATTATCACGCAAAATTACGGGAAACTTATTTGAATTTTTGAAAAATTGTACATGACCTTATTTCACAATCTATCTTGAACCGATTTCATTAATGGAAAAATCTCTGTCTTTAATATTTTAGTTGTAGGAAGACTCAAAACAAATTTTTAACTTTTGCAATTTTCGAAAAATTAAGGTTTTAACGAACATGAGACCTGCACCATTTTCTTGAACGTCATTCATACTAATCAACGACAAAATTAATAAAAAATGAAGCCGTTTCTTTGAAAATTTGGAAAAATGTCCTAGGGGCTTCGTGTAAAGTAGCCCCCAATATTAAAGTATCGGTTTCAAATTCAAGGGTCCGCGACATCAGCCAGATCAATTGGGGAATATGAAGTTTGGATAAAATCGGCTGAGTGGTTTAGCCTATAGCGGTGTTCACAGATGGACAGAGACATTTTGCCGTCATTCGATTTTTCAGTATCAAGGACCCAGAAAACTTGCATTCTGGTTACATCAGTGCTGGTGGATTTTTTTCTTTCTTCAAATTTAGCAACTATTTATCCACTTTTTCGTTACCAGCCCCCCCTGTAATAATAGTTTTTCTGGCGGAAATTCGCAGTTTTTTCGCGCAGCATTTCTCTTCTCCGTAGCGAGAAAGTAAAAAGAAGATATTTCGTTGTGTAGAACAGCTTTGACAATCGGGAGCACGAAACGAGTTGTCACATTCTTTATTCAGGTCAGAATCATTGTTTAAAACGTATCTCATTTCGCTTGCTTGGCTGTGCCCTTCAATGCAGAGAAGTCAGTAAAATACAGAGAAAACATTCGAGCGACCATCGGGCACCCTGATATCCCCTCTGTCGTTTAATGTACCATCGCGTTGCGGTTGGCGTATCAGTTGTTCGTTACGTACTCGCAAACCATCTCGGCCTCCAACTTGCCATGTCGACAAGTATAAAGGCCCATTCACAATGCAATCACAAACATAAGCATAACACATAGACATAGACATTAACACAAGCGAAGAGTTGGCGTATTCACAATGTCGAACATAAACACAGGCAAAATAAGAGTTTCTATTGGCTATGAGACGCAGCACACGAATCGACACGATCGACTTCGATACTCGATTTTGAGTTAACGAACTGTGATTGGCTCATTCCTTATGTCTGACATAAGCATAGCACAGAAGCTTGAAGCTTGCAAGCTCTTAAGTTAACGTCTTACGTGTTATGCTTATGCGAACGCATTGTGAATGAGTCCACTTGTAGACGTAGTCCTAACTTTTATGTTAACGCCATGCTTATGCTTATGTTTGCATTGTGAATGGGCCTTAAAAGGGGCGCTTTCCCCATGCCTCGCGAGATGAGACACGCCTTCCAATTTTAAGTGTTCTATGGTCCGCTACGGTTAGCTGCACCATTGGCTCTTTGAATGATAGTCATTTTACTGAGCATTTTTTACCGTGAGGGCTATGGGAGGTTCGCGCTAACAACTTGTTCTATGTGAGGAAGGTATTCTAAATTTACAATTAGCACAAGGTCGCCAATATTTTTATAATTCATATGTATTGTTCATACCTATAAAACTTTGTGCATTCACACAATACACTTATAATAATCTGTACTTAAAGGTAAACTCTTTTAATACTATTAGGGTTCTGTATTTTCGAATTTGTATTCTGCGTGAAACGAGTTTTGCAGTGGCCTGGCCACTTGGATTTGCAAGTAGATGGAGGAAGCTAAAACGTGGTGGGGGAGAGCCAGGAGGCCCCGCTCGCTGACTGTCTGTACCAAAAACATTAGCCTGCCGCACCACGATTTTCTTAATTTCATTACTCGTTTTCAATCGTGAATTGTCAGCGAGTACAAATCGTTCGCTGAGAGACGAATCACAAAATCTTGTAAACTCGAAGACAGATATCGCGCTCTTCCTCCTTTTATTAGAACCTGAAAATTAACATTCTCCCTATTCAAGAGAATTTATTTCCTTATTAATTCTGCGAACGGATCTTTCCTAAACGCAGCTGCCTCTGCTTTGATCGTTTTCAACCTGATTCTCACTTCATAAATCTATATACATTTTCAGAAACTTCACATGCCCGACTGTGTGTGAAACTTCCTTATACTAGTTGCTTTAAACAGCAGGTATCACGCTTTGCTGTAATTTACGAGAACTGTACTGAGACTATTCTCCCAAATGCTCCACTCCTCGTAGAAAACAACACAATACTAGCGAAAATCACGCCGCAGAGACGGAAATGTCCATACATCGGTGTAGGGTTGTCTACACGAATTGAGAAGAGACGCACTTCACCAAAACCCAGGAATGGACTTACCAGCAGCACTACGTCTTCGACATTGAGCCGCCATTCAAAAGTAATACTACTGTTCATTGACTTGCTGTGAGAATTCCTTGGAAGAGTGAGGAACTGTTAAAATGACCTTTTGCTCTGGAAGGGAAAAAACAATAACATTGTTGGAGTGGTGGGAGTCCATTGTAAAATATCTTTGCGATGTGTGTATACTTTGCAAATGTGTCGAACAAGAATACATTGAAAGTTTTAAATTCATAGACATTGCAATTTCAGAAAATATTAGAAAACCGAAGACTTAAAAGTTGTGGTTAATTGTCTGACAAAATAATCTTTCGAAAATTGATTAGTTCGTTTCATCGCCTGAACAAGAAAGTACTTCATATAGGTGGAGAGACTAAAAGGTTATTGGGTGAATTTTCTTTTTAAACTAATTGTACAAATATATTGGAATAGGTTAGTCATTAGGTTATCAGAATATTGACTAGTCAATGCTACTTGAAAAATGCCAAAGGGATTGGCTGATTTTGAGAACTCAATGGTTGCTTAATATTCTAGCCTTCAGTAATTAATTAGGATGCTTGGTATGGTTGCTCAACAGGGTCTCAAAATAAATTTGAAATCTGAAATTCGTTTCAATTAATAGGGGTTATTATATGTGTAGTAATTTGGAAGCATACTTAAACCCAAATATTTTAAAAATATAACGATTCACCTCGGGCTCACCACCGACCAGTTTAGACGAGGTACCCGATCTGTAAGCCTTCGGTGAGCAAGAGCAAATTGTACAGCTTTCTGCATACGCAGGGAAATTTATTTTTGTTGGTCTCGTGGCAGGTACAATGACGCATACCTCATACAACACATCTAGGGAAGACTGGGCGTAATTAATGAAGAAATTGTTAGTTAAATTTATCGGCCATATTAATTGTAATTAAATACATTTTGATTACATTAAACAGATTACAAATGTGTAGATTATTTCTTATATCCTATGACAAGTAATTATTTTTCCTTTGTTCCTTTTTAACGCGAAACGGCAGTAGCCGTTGTAATACCCTTCCCTTTAGGGTCCTTGTCGGGCCGTGTGTTAGCGGCTGACTTGCCGGCAGTGGACACCAACGCTCCCGTTACCTCCGCGGTCTTCGGGCACGTCAGCCTCTTCGATGGCGCCGCCTGGTGGTACGATTACGGGTTCGCGGACTGGTCACTAGTTCATCTCGGGCGTAATTAGGTCAAAAGGACTTTCCCCATTTTTCATTCATACTTCGTAACTTGTGATCGTAACGCTTCCTCCCTCTACTTGCAAATCCAAGCGCCCAGGCCACTGCAAAACTCCTTTCACTCTGAACACAAATTTGAAAATACAGTATTAAAAGAGTTTACCTTTAAGTACAGATTATTATAGGTTATAGTATTGTGTGAATGCACAAAGTTTTCTAGATAATGAACAATACATAATAATAATAATAATAATAATAATAATAATAATAATAATAATAATAATAATAATAATGTCTTTATTAATGGCGAGGCTCAGGCCATAGGGCCTGCTCTTCTGCCTAATCTTCTTCCGGTGTGAATACGTGAGGAACTGCATACTTGAGTAATCGAAAGCTGAACACAACCCCCAAGCTATGAAACATTTTTGATTTTTCAAAAATAATTTTGTTGAAATGCTTTTAATTACGTGAATTGAATAACAATTATACTAATATAAGGTGTACACCCTCCGCAGATCGCGCACAAGCTGAAACCCTCATGCTTCTTTGCAACTTACTGGCATTGAATAACAATTTATTATTCTCATTGTCTCCAACCACAAACATCTGTAATAAACTGTCATGGTACCAGCAACAATTCGTATATTATTAATAAAAAATCAGCGAATGCCTTTATAGTTTCATATCTTTTGGTATTATTAAAAATACTTCGAAGGAATAGTTACTTTGCACATTGATATTCAAGGGAAAATTTATGTTACTCTCAAAGTCATCTATGAAAATCAAACATTCCAAGAATCACTCCAAGAATACTGTAACGTAAAGAAATATCATTTCTGTGCCGGAAACGCAAAGTAACCAAAATTGTCCTCGGATGGAGCCATCAGAGTACATTTAGCACTATATTGGTTTGTGCTTGACTATTATGGTGGCTCTTAGTATGTGCTTGACTTCGGGGATGCTCACCCCCAGTGGCCTGTAATTTAGTGTAGAAGTCCTGCCAGGCCTCATGTGAGGCATCCTTCCCTGGTGGCATTCTATTCTGTGATGTACAAAGCTTGCTTAACATGAATTGGACGTGTGATTATGCTGAATTTATTTTGAATGGACATACTGATAGGAATAATTCTTTAATAGATCTTATACATGTGAAATCCTATTTGGATAACTGTCATATTTGTTGACAGTGTTCAGACATTTTTATGGTAGCTGATTGGAGACAATAGAGGGAGTAAGATGAAAATGTTTTTTTGTTGTTTGAATATTAAATGCGTCAATTTGTTGGTGTCCTAACAATGATAAAGCATATTCCACAAATTAGAAAATTTTCTAGTACACAAGTGTTCTGTACAGGAATAAAACAGCGAGGAACCATTTGATATATATCGACATTCTATACTGCAGATATGAAAACCCTCTTGTGCAGGGGTGCCCGGAAGGGGAGGTGGCAGATGGGACAACTTCCCTCAAGCACTGACTTAATTGGGGGGCAGAATATTTTTAAATTCAAAACAAATTAATGTATTTACTTCTAATTAAAATTAATTGCTGTAAGTTATTTCTGTTGCGTGGAGAAATGAATTCAGTTATGTATTGGGATTTGGGAGTTGGTTTGAAATTGAAATAAGGGTCCCTGTGGAGCTACTGTCCAAAGCATCTGTTTTTTGTGGGTGTGCCTGCTCTTGTGAGTATTGTTCATATCTGTATTTCTACTGTGTTCCGGACAATTGAGTACATGAATGTGTTGTCTGCAATTTATTTGGTAAATAGCAAGGAATCCCGAACATTCTCAAAGAATTTGATAAATTATCTAGGGTATTTAATGAATTTAGAATGGGCAAGTGTTAGTTCCTGTATTTTACTTCTTGTTGAAATAATGTTTCTTAAAAACCTCAAGGAAGACTTCAGCGATATTAGATTTTTTCCAATTATTTTGTGTATGTCTATTTAATTGCAGAAATTGAGAAATCTTGTTAATTTTTTTTCTGTATGAATTTTATAATCAAGCAGTGGTGGATTTATAATTAGTACTTTAATAGAATGCTAATTATTATTTTGTGATTTAATATTGATATTATAATTAAAAATCATTGTCAAGAATTTGCTGCTTTGGTAAATAGAGGAAGACCTTCAGAAGCTCTGAGTGATTGTCTAATGTACAATGCAACGAATGGATTGAATAGAGTGGAATAGTTCTTGTGTAAATGAACAATGCGTTGGTTAATAACACAGCTTGTTTGGTACTTAGACTACTAGCCAGATACTTGTGTTCAGGTTATAGTGTGTTTGTGTGAAGAACATTGATTCCCACAGTTATTAGCACTCTTGCAGACTGCAAGGATTACATTTTTTATATTTGTTATTTTGTATTTATGTTCACACTTATAGCCTCTTAGTTTTACTTACAATTTATTTACTTTATACAATTACGATCTATTGCTTTAGATTTTAACCTTCTTTAAAATGCTTTTCTTTGTCTCGTTGTGTGGTGGGTGTCATAGGTTTTCATGTTTCTACAGCTATCAACAATTTCTCTTGATCTGCAGAGGACTTCTTTCACTTATTTTATAACACAATAAAATAACAAACTTAAGCAAGAAATAATCAGATCTATTCTTGAGAAGAAAGGAGACAATTATGATTTGCTTACCTGAACACTCAAGATGGTAATTTCTATTGTGAAAAAAGATAATGTAATAGCATTATGTACCACAGACTCTGCTTACAAGATACTGACTTCACACATCTTTCTAAAACTTTCCTTTCTGAGAATTGTTGCAATGCCCTTTATGAGCTAGCATTCATGAAGTTGTTAATGTGGTGTAATCAACATCACCGTTGTCCAGGAAAGAAGATTGGTGAATGTTCAGTTACCAAATTTTGTCAGTCTGGTTTTAAGTTTACTTCATCAGATGTTTTCTTGCCATTCTGAAGCAAATGAGACACACAATCTGTATGTTTATTTACCTACTGGTCTGTCTTCGACCCATTTGGATTGTTTGTTTTGAATTGTGTGCTTGTCTCAAATATGTATAGATTAGTTTCGTGAGGTTTGCCATATGTTGACAGCACTAAAATTGCAAATGCCAGAATTTCTGAAGAATGCTTCAGGGAGATAATGCTGCATGAAAACAGCGATAACAACAAAATTGTCATGCATAATGAAATGTTTCTAGTTCTGTAATTTGAGCTGAAATTTTAGTTTTAAAATTTATTTTTATGGACATCTGCCAAATCAAATGATTTGGTTGTGTAAACTAAATGCATGCATTCTTTTGTATATTCAGAGATGATACTATTTCTTCACTTGGTTCTTAAAAAAAAAAATGAAGTTAGATTCATAGTTTGTATTTTCCTTGTCTGCTTAAGATATCAGATGCAGAAATAGGCATTTATTAAATCCTTCTTCCTTTCTATGTTCAGGATGGAAATTAAAGCACTTTGGACAATAACTTGTGCTATTCAATTTGTAATAAGAAAATTGGCTAAATTAACACACCCTTATGGTCCTCTTGCTTTGTTGAAATAAAATCACTGATTCTTTTTTTAATTCCTTAAAAATATAATAAGAATCTGTTGAGGTTTTCTTACAAATTTATTCCGGAATGTTTTTTAATAAAAATAATAGTAATTATAATGAATAATTAATAATGATGGTAGTAGTAGTAGTATTTGCACAAGCTTTTCCTTTCCAAATTTTGACACATTTGTGCAAAAGAAAGCAGAACGCATGAATATTACTTGTTCTCATGCTCGGTCACGACTTTCAATTTGTATATACCCAGGGATCAACTTGAGGTGAAACTGTGTCTATTTCGGTTACATTATAAAATTTCTTTTCAAAAACATATTAGGTTGTTTATTAGTGGAAAATATGATCATGCTCTTGCCAAACTGTTAATAAAGATTTTTAAGAGTGAAAACTATGTAGGAGGAGGAAAGTAAAAATTTTCACCAAGGTCAAATTTGCACGAGGTATTTGCATGCAGGAACTTAAATATAGGGATAAGATTATCAATACAAAGGTATTTTAATTTTAAATATTTTGAGTCTTGTTATAGAATGTGAAGTGTAGTGAAGGACACTCTCAAGAATGGGGAGTAATTTTATTTTAAAAATAGTCTTGGATTTTTCCATTTATGGCTACCTTGGATTTGTAAAAGAGCGACAGGGAAAATTATTAATTGTAATGTGCTGATAAAAATACTTGCACCTATATTACTTTTACAAATCTTTATATTTTCTTAATTTTCTGAAATATTCTTTAATGAAACTGCGAAATAGTTTTTATTGTGATAGGGAATAATTGCTGAACTTTCATTTTGGAATGTTGCTACATTTTTCTTAATCTGGGTTTGAGGTTTCTTACTTCTTGATTAGCTGCTATGGTTAGCGAAGTGAGGGTAGTATGCAATACATCAAAATCTGGTACAAGATGGGACATTCTTGTCTGAATTTCAAAATGGTGTCAGAATTTTCCAGAACTGACCTTCAGTTTATTCTCCCTCTTTCTTAGCCCCCTTCCTTTTCTCAGTTAATTAGAAATCAAATTTAAGTGGCATACTGGGAGTTTCTAAAAGGATTTCTTTCTTCAGGTGGAATCCTTCCTGGAATCAGGGCTTTGTGGCCGTCGTAAG
The DNA here is from genome assembly GCA_011170035.1 of Teleogryllus occipitalis. NCBI lineage: Eukaryota > Metazoa > Arthropoda > Insecta > Orthoptera > Gryllidae > Teleogryllus > Teleogryllus occipitalis. The sequence continues at coordinate 615,354 of BLKR01000252.1, read as the reverse complement.
CCTGTGTTCCTGCCGCGGAACGTCAGATTGTGGAGGAGAAGGTCTGGCAGTCTCTTCCACAGCGGAGGTTGGGCAAGGTCTTCCGAATCGCTCAGCACAGATCCTGATGTTAAGCCAGAGAAGACTGATGACTCTGGGAACACTGCAACTGGAGTGAAGCGAAAAGACAAAGCAGACAAATCAAGGTGGAGTACTATTGAACTGTTTGACAATGTTTCGGGATTAATGGTCCTTATGTTATGGTATTGGTTGTAGAATGTCGTTTTTCATTACTTCCTGTGACTCTCCCATTGTCTCTTCTTTTGAAGTGAAGCATGTTGGTTGCCACTCCTGTTGTAGAGGTCTCCATTACATTCCAGATATGTAGTTCTGCCTGTTCAGTAGTCAGCTTTTGATGGAAGTGGAAACATTTAACTTTGTGGACACACTTTTATTTTAATTTTATTTAGATTTGTTTTATGTTATTTACATTTTTTATTCTTTCTGTGAAATGTTATTTCAGATTTTGTCTGCCATTGTGCACCAATGTAATCTTAACTATTTAATGCATACAAGCCCCCCAAAAAATAAAGGTGGGGAAAGAGAAAAAACTGTAATCGGTAACTATGTTGTTAAAGAAGAAAGCATTCAGAATTTATTACAAGTTGTAGATACAATAATAATGAAAAATAAACTTGGCCAAAGAAGTTCATTTAGGAAATATTACTTGGAAATTATGCGCTGACAAGTATTTAGTGATATTTAAAGTTTGAGATTGATATGTTAACTGTGATTGTGCTTTTAAAGGACTGGTATTGAGTAGTTGCTATAATTCCTTCTAAGCTAAAAAGGATAATTTACAAAAATTTAATTTGCTTAGTTGGAAGTGGGAATCAAAAGTAGTGCTTGGGATTAAGAACATATTATAACTCGTATAGTTGATCATTATATGGTATTTTGTTGTACTTAAGATTTTACTCCTTTGTTTAAATATAGTACTAATTGCCTAGTTTCAATCCAAATAGATACCAGTTTGTTTCATAAAGAATGTAAATAATATAGAATAGAAAATTCCTTGATAGTAGGACAGCAAGTGGAATTCTGGGCTCTACAGAATGATAGTAAAATTCTTTTTGTTACTTTTTATTGTTTACCCTGCAGGGAATGGGCATTGAAAAGTTATGGCTGTACGCTAGTGTTCCGAACCAAATGAGCAAGTGTGGTCTTTGAAGGTTATATTAGTACTTGGTAATTATGATGCTTTGCATCTAATTCCTTGTATGAAAGCATGTTGTCTTCGTAGGATCTTGTGTCTAGTGGGCACATTTTAATAAACTTCAGAAAAGGAAACTAAAACAAGTGTCTTTGTTGATTTTTTTGAGGAGAGATTGCTGCAAAAGTTTTGGAAATTATTCTAATCTACCTGTATGCATGTAAAACGTCTGAAACAAATTTAAGCTATTTAAAACAACAACAGTCTTTTTCATCGGTGTCTTGAATAATACGATACGAGTTTCCCCGGAGACATTAGCTTCAGTTTTTTAATGCACTAGTTAGTTTTGGTTAGTAAAGACAGTTAATAGAGGATTAAATATTTTATTGATATTTTGTTATGCATGTAATTTGTTATACCTTCATCTTGTAGATTTATTTTGGTGATTAACTTTAGTAGTAGTTGAGAATGATGTAGTGGATTTCTTGTTTATTTGACCTTTTAATGCAGTTGACACTTGGATGAGTGACAGTGACACACATTCATCATTTTTCCATAATCGCTATTACTAACAATGTAATGTATTTGCATGTGACAAATCTGATTAAAAAATGTTAAAATATTTATCAACAAGGCTTAAATTTTGAGGACTATTATCTAAATTATAGCTGTAAATGTGGTTAATTTAGGCACATCCTAATTGTTGCTATTATATTATTTAAATGTATTATGCAGTAGTTTTTTGCAATTGTTTGCATTTGTTTCTCATTTCTAGGTTATTCTTAAATTAGTATTTTGAGTTTTTTTTAGGGAGGTTGTGGATTATGATTAGTTAGGTAGTCCTTTCTGTGCATTTAAGCTCGTTAGGTTCTCAGATTCTATAATGTTATGACAATGGCAGTAGTTTGTGGTTTTTTAATTGCATGAATTGGATATGTAGCAAATTATGGGAACATTGGTTTCAAGAGTGTTAGTTCATGAGTGCGTCTTGTATTTTGGTTGAAACTAATGATGGCCTTCAAAAGAGGTTTCCTTTTGTTTATGAAGCAAATTGTAGACTTTTTTCTCTTACAAGGAGTCATATTGGTAGCTGAACTACATAGCCAGATTTCCATCAAGTCACAAAGGTTAAGAAAGTTTGAGACCAAGGTTCTTGGGTGAGTGACAATCTGGAAACTGGGTGCTTACATCAGTGAGCCCCTAGCTGAAAGGATAAGAAGTAAAGTTATAAACTGAACAACCAACATTAAAATATGAAACACAGATTGCAAACTAATACTTAACTGGTCTGTCTGGAAAAACACATGCAAATGCAAGTGCATACAAAATTTTCATTGTAACAATCAGTTTCCTTAATTAATTTTTAAATGGGTTTTAAGTGTTGTCAGAATCCAGACTCGGATAACAAAGATTTAAGTACTGCATAGGAACGTACATAAACAGGAATTCTGAAATTGAAAGGGCTGTATGCTTTCTCCCCATTAGTCCTTGGAATTTCATAGCAATATTCTTGAAGACATCACAGTAGCTTTAGAAAATTCATAAATCGGTGGTTAAAAAGTAAAATTGATCTCTCAGTGAATTGACAATAGTGTATAGGTCCATATTCTTTGAAATGCAAATATCATTCATGATTATTTAAAGAGCTTTAGATCAGCAGAAGCAGTCATAAATTTAAGAGACAAGACCAAAACAAAGATGATCAGATATTTAATGCTCTAGCAAAAACTGGTTTAAGGAACAGTATTGTTGTTCTGAGACAAGAAGCAGAATTGAGGAGGAGGAGAAGAAGAATGGTGACAATGATATAATAATAATAATAATAATAATAATAATAATAATAATAATAATAATAATAATAATAATAATAATAATAATAATGTTATGAACCCTGTTATTTATTGTTGATTTTTTTCTCCTCCCACAAGAAAGAAAATAGCTATCAAGAGCAGAAAATCAATAAAGATTCTGAATTTGTTACAGCTTTTCAGTAAATAACAAAAAATATCTTCATAATTGCTAGTGCATACACTATCCAAGTAAAATTAGAGTAATTTTGTTAATGTGATTGCTCAGTTTTTCTGTATCGAATGATTCCTGCTTGAGATGATAATAGCTTTATTTCAGAGGAAGTTTCAAAGGAAGGGGGAGCTTTGGGAAATGTAAGGAGTCAGAAAATGGGGCTATATTGTGCTTATTTGCATATGTTGTATACATATTATTATCGTCATCATCAACAGCTCCTGAACTTGAGGAATCAGAAAGACCTCAAGTGGCTCAAATGAGGTTTCTTGGACATCTCCTACACTATGTTAGATTGGATTGACAGAGACACAGACGAGCCAAAACTCGGACAGTAAAAGGAATTTAAATCTAAAGGAAAAGATTGGAACATGTTTAAAAATTAAAAGAATGATGTGCTCTATAATACTAACTACTAGGGCCAAGAAAGATAAGAACACCAAGTAAGTAATGGATTACCAGGTAGCACACCAGAAAGTATAATGTCCTTTTTAGGCCTGCATAACCAGGCCTCTTCCTATGGTTCATGATGAGGATTTCTTTTAACTAGAAATGTGTTAATAAATTCGTTTATGTAAAGGGAATAAATTATTATTAATTATTATTATTAATTAATTAATAAATAGAAGAAATTAAAAGTTGCAAGGTGATTTGGGATTGGGGTTCCACAATTGTAATTTTTAAATTGTAATTTTAGTCACGGTATTTATTTTAAAATTATTTTGATTTTAATCCTTGTGTAGTGATTGAGTAACCAGCGCCTGTTCGTCACTCATGGTTAAACCCTTCCCAGTTCACCAATCAAGATCACTGCCTCCCGGTAGGGAACTGAAATTTTTGCGAATTCATCCTTAAGGTTCTGAGAAATGTTTTTTAAAGATGTGCTTTTTTGTTTTTTGAACTGAAACACATTTTGGGTGACGAGAGTGGTAATCAATAGCTCATTATATTCCTCTTGAGAAGACAATTCAAATGGCACAATTCTTAGCAGGTTTCCTTTGGGAATATTTTGGAAGAATTGTGGAAATAAACATGTATTTAGTGGTTTCAATGTACCTAGGAGTACATGTATGAAGCATTATGAATTACTGTACTCTTTTTGGTGTTTATATGAATGTGTAAGACTTGATTAATCCCAGAACTACTACCTCAAGAAGCTACACTGGCTTTTGGAGGCCTGGAGTCATGGGAGATTCCCATATGCTATGAGAGAAAAAAGGTAGTTTTCTTTGTGGTAAATCTACAGATGTTTATGTTGTGATCTTTCATATTTTTTATAAATGGAAAATGTGTAAATGGAATTTATGGTCTTTTTATGCAAGTTCTCTGGGGGAATGAACTTTATTGACAATTGGGACACTCGTTTCACTT
>BLKR01000252.1:473269-605769 GCA_011170035.1 Teleogryllus occipitalis | reverse complement strand
ATTTATGCCAGAGATATGGTGGTAATAGAATCACAGCAGCATTACATTTGATTTGTAAGAAAGATTATTCCATAACCAATATTGCAAACGCGCATCTGAAATGTTCCATTTCAATGTATAAATATATTTAAATGTGGCAAAATATGTAAGAAAGGTGTCGTAATAGGTAAAATATGTAAAAAATATTTTTGTACCAAAATATGTAAAATAAAAATAGTTGTAATTCATTCAGAATGTCTTGTAAACTCTAGAAGATGTAATTGAATGTGAGTATCCTAAAAAAAACCTGTCATTACATGGAAATCCGTTCCCTAATTATGATATTTAATGAGACAACTCATTTTCAACAACTAATTATTATTTTTGTTGCATTAGTTTAAAGCTAAGATTCTAAATTATTACTATTATCATGTGTATAAAATTGTGTATGTATTTATTTATTTATTTATTTTTTGCTTACAGTCTCATCCTGCTGTCTCTCGAAACTTGTCTGCCCGCTTCTCCCGCTGGCATGTTTCATGGGCTCGTGAACATGTGTCAGATACACAGCATCGCACATGTGTGGACTGGTTGATGGGTCGTGGTGAAGGAGTAGTTCCCAACCGCACTCGTGTACTTTCGGACAATGATACAGCACGACCTCCATACAGAGCTTACAATCGGTACAGTGTTGATCGGTTAGGTCAACCACAACAAAATCAGTCAAGTGTTTCTGGAACTTCAAGTAGTGGCAATAATGATCCCTGAGTGAAGCCACGTGGTGGGGCTGTTAAACCCATTAGGAACTGACACAAATTTTCAAATCCTGGACGGACGTCCAGGAGGAAATAAGGCCTGTGTATGGGCCTAGCGCTTCTCTGATGTGGAAAACCATAAAACGGATGAGGGCTTCAATTCACATTTGTGGTGCTCTAGCAGTTAAATGTTGAAGTTGATGTACACTGCTAGGGAGTAGGAATTGCAAATGTCTTCATTGTTGCCAGTATCTTCTGCATTGATCTTGAAGTGAAAGTAAGATTCTCATCAATTTTGCAGGATCAGAGAGAGGAGTCTTAGATGCTATGCAGAATAATGAAGAGCATGACAAGAACACAACTGGTAAGACCTAATAAGCATGAATGAAAGTGAAGAAGTAACATGAGGTGATTACATCTTCATATCTACTTGATTTTCATGCAGGTGGATTACCAGAATATCTGGGCTGAGAGTTGTCTTAGTTCTCAACAAAAAATTTGGGCCTGTCAGAGAACATCTACTTCACAGTGGAATGTGAGTAGAGTGCAGGTCTCAAATATTACCTCACAGGCTTACTGTTTGAGGACAAGAAGAAACACTGGTGCAAATGCACAGGTTCTAAGTCTCCAAAACAAGCCTGAAGATAGGGAGAGAGCTGGGATGGAAATGGTTCCTCCCAGGTTATAGCAAGATTTTCCAGCAGCAACAGGCCTTATGAACGTCTTACTCGTAAGAATAATTTTCTTGCAGAAGGCATCCTGCCTGGCAAAATTTTGAGATTCTATGCCCTCTGGTTTGTCAGCTCTTGTGACCATGAGTAAAACATCTGGGAGTTGTGTATATCTTATTACATGCACTAAAATGAAAAAGACGGTCTCACGTAAAAGGTGGTTGAAAGAATGATCTTCCAAGTCAAAACAAGTAAGAAAGTCTTTGATGCTTGTTAGTTTTGTAAGACATCATAAGAATATTTGACTTCAAAATTTGTAACCATAATACCACAAGCTGGTTTGAACTATTGTGAAGTACTTATGATATTGGGCATTATATTGGATGCTACGCCAAGCACTGTGTCTAAATCTTTTTCTGGAAACCTACTGCAGATTAGTTGGTGCTGCACCTTGTGTTTTGGTTTAGGTGAACTTACTACACATTTATCTAAATGTCAAAACAAACTCTTCTGCCAGATATGAGTCTACAAACTACAGCATTCGCTCAGATTTCACATACGTAAATGGCCCAACAATAGGGAATTTGGTACATGTTTCAGTAGTACAAAATTCTAGTGCTGATGAAATTTTATTTTCGGATATCAGGCTATAATTTTAAAAGAGAGAAGTAGATAAAGTGGATTGGGTGTGTATGTAAGCCTTCAAAAGGAATTAAATTCCAATGCGTTTTTGCATTTTCTATTCCCTACCATCTACCTTTTTCTGTAAGATTTTCTCTCTGTTGAACAAGTCAGTTTTTTGTCCCATCCTGTGGCTATTTGTTTTCTTCTCTTTTTACCTTGTTATTTTTTAAAATTGAATTGTTATTTCATATGTTTAGATTAGTCTCTTGTTCCAAATGAATTTATTTCTTTCCTCAGAAATATTTTAAATGAAGGGGGGGAATGTTCCTGAAATTTTGATTAGTTAATATGTTGGTGTCCAATTAACTTGGGCTTGAATTACTAATGAGCATTTACAAAATGGAAAACTTTCCAATTAAGAGGACAGGAATCTTTAAAGCAAGACTCCTTTGTGCGCATTCTAGCTCTTAAATGAGATTTGAGCCTGGAACTTGCCAAAAATACAGGATAACCAATGACAATAAGAGAAAAATTGATTTTGGGGTTGGTTTTCCTGTTAATTTGTCTTGTCAAACTTGTTTGCTATGGCAAAAATGCTGTATCAAATGATTACCTACTTTTGAGCACTGGCAATTACCCTTGCCTCAGAATCTTGTGTCACCATTACTGCTGCCATCACCACAACGCCTCAGCTGTTGCCGCTGCCGCCACCACCACCATCACTACCACCTTGTATCGCAACGTTTGTTCTGAAGTGGAGTGCTACTGGTTACAATTTTGTCTAGCTGTCGGGTAACTGCCAACAGCAATAGGGCTTTTGTAGCCCTTAAATAATCATTGCATTCAGAAGAACTATTTTAATGTGTAAATATTTTGTAAATAAATGTAGAGAAGGCATTTTTTTTGAAATTCGCATTACTTTTTTAAAAGTGATGTGGTGTGAAGAGACAGCACTTGTAGGATGGGGAGTACTGGTTGGATAATCAGTAATGATGAGGTGGGACCAAATTGTGAAGAGTGTTTGCTAAAGAACATATGCATTACAAAGTGCAATTATATTCTGTGACATTTGTTCATCTCTTGAGTTAGTTCTTTGTACAAATGTTTTCATTGTGTTAAATGTAAATACTTTTTTAATGTAATGTATTTCACCATTTATCTAATGAAGTGTTGGATTGGACTTATCTCCCCTCCCAGAAGTGCTTCTTTTCACACCCTCTCCCAAGATTTAGTAATATTCTGCTTAAACTGCCTTTAGTTGTTATAGATTGTGCAATTTTTTAATTATGTAGGCAGTATTAAGCAACAGGGTTGAGGTTTGAAAACAAATTCTGACCCTTGCAGCTACAAACAAGGTAGAAGGGAAAAGGAATGTGTTGTGAGAACATTTCCATCCTCAAATGTTTGCTGTACAAATTAATTTATTTATTTGTGGTAAAGTTGCCAGTCTAAGACTATCTTTCTCCTCATCCCCATCCCATCCCATAAGGTCAGGCCTGAAGGTTTGTGCTGTATTGCACAATTTGTGGGACTGTGTATGTAAATGTTAAAAAGTAAGTTTTCTCTGCACAGTTCTGTAAACCTTTCCACCTGTCCAGGGTTGCCATCTGTGATTTTTTTATTTGCACATTTTGTTACTTTATTATTTTTGTTGTACTCTTAATTACTTGCCCCATCATACCTCTGTGAGGGAGCATTCCTTGATGAGACCATTCAACACTGTTAAGTTGACTATATATTTGTGCAGATAACTTTTTTATTATTTTATTGACAAAGGAATCTGTATATAGAATATATTTATGTATATATGACAGCCCTGGTCAGATTGCTGCAAAAGCAGTACAGTTCGCAGATAGTAAATACATAGAAGCTTTTGACACATGATGGTTGGCTGGGTTTATTACCATTTATACGAAACAGAAAAAGATCAAATCATGTCAGAATTCTATTATATATTTTCTGTACATATGGTCAAAATGTGACCTGATTATGCAATGACTGATCAGCAAGAATTGTTGAATGCTTTACGAATGAATGTGTGATACAAAGTGGCGGACTTGTTTGTTTGATTGTAGATCGTTGATATTAATTGCAGTTTAGTTACATTGTGGCATGATTTTATTGAAGTGAACTATTTGAAGTTTGTTAATGATAAACGATCAGTAGATCTTTTAATGTTGATAGTTTCAATATTTTTCTCTTCCTGTTTTAGATGTTGAAATTTACTACAACAACAACAACAACAAATAAAACAATTAAAAATCAATTGTGTCATGTTTTGCGCAGGCCGATAGCTCACTGTTTAACTTTTAAATTGCTGATAGGTAGCCAGGATTCTAAGGAAAAACTGAAGTATTATCCTATTGCCCAAACTTTCCTATTTGGAAGTGGAAATGTTAGATGAAGAATGATAAAATGCATATTCTGAAAATGAATTATATTTTATATTCTTTATTTTGCTTGGGTTTTGCAACAATAACTTGCATTTTAATCTTAAGATTTAGTCAGGAAGTTCAGTTTCTTTTGTCAACTGAATTCAAAGTTTTACATTCCTGCTACAAACAAAATTGCTGGTTTTACTGACTTTAATAAAATATTTTTAAGTTATGATCATCATGTCGAAGACTACCATTTTAATAGGCTACACAAAGAATTTTCATATGAAATTGAAGTGAGCAAGTCATCTGAATGATACGAAAATTTTTTTTTTTTTAAATTGAAAAGATCACACTTGAAAGGTGAGGCATGTATGCAAACTTATCAGGGCACTAGGTGTTAGGACAATAGCGAAGGCTAGAAAACATTTACATGGCAGCCAACAGCTTTTGTACTTTTTAATAAAGTTCTTGAGTTTTTTCTTGCTCATTGAACAACTTTTAGACAAGTCTGTATTAATTTCATCATGCAAGTTCTAGTTCAAAAAATTAGAAAATGTGAAATAGGGGGCAATTGTTCATCAATATTTCAGAAATATGAGATCTCTTTTTTTACGCAAGATGTTTCCTTCAAATTTGAATAATTTTTTCATGTTCTCAACAACAATTTCTGGAAGTACCACGACCTGTGACCATGGTAAGGCTGCATTTCACTAGTTATTGTGCTGAATTGACTGTTCATAAACTAGTTTGTGAAAAATTTATTATCAGTATTACAAGAAAGAGGGAATGCTCTTTCCTGCCTGTTATAACTTCTTTTGAGAAAATAAGTGTATTGTAACAGCTCTTTAAGAATATATTTCCCTTCTATCCATCTGCACCTTTCTTTGTAGTGGAATTCATTCATTGTGCTAAGGAAAAGAGAATCCTTGAAATTAGCTATGGTAATTACTATTTCTAGAATTGCAACACTCATTGCGTGGCATTATCATGAAGCTCGTTTGAAATTAATATGAAAAAGAACTTTTATGACTGGAATTTATTGTATGGTACAAACATTCTTTGCTTTCCTTTGTAAGAGTTCACTAGTTGCTAATATTTTTGCAAATTAAAGTCTAAAATTTTTGAATAGGACTTCTGACTAGATTTCTTTAATGGGCTTGTAAAGAAAACTGACTATAATAATATTATTGAAAAGGTTGAAACATCAAAAATCATTTATTTTGCAACTTTGAAGAATTTGTAATTCATTAAAATTCTCTTATTGAGCTTAATATAAATGCTTTACATTAAAAATAACAAATCTTGAAATGACTTGCGAATTTTGGGAAATAAACTAGATATGTAACAAAAGTAGGCAAGTGACAACATACTGTTTGGTCTGGCAGCATATACATATTAAGGACACTTTCTCATTTGGTCTCCCAGTCACTTTTGAAGTAGATCAATCAATTAAATTGAATACAAGGTTGTGTAGAATTATTGCAATGGTCTAGACATTGAAATTTACTTTGAATTTTGCTAAATTTTTGGGTGATAGTTCAGTAGAATTTGGTATATTTTTTCAGTACAGAGAGATGTAGAAAAATTTTTGGATTTCTGGCACAACTATAATAGTAATGCGATCAGAACTTCTCTATTCTCCACAATTCTTTTAATGTAACTACATAGATGTGAGCATTGGCTTTACAAAATTTGATTCCAGAAATCATTTTCAAAATTTAATATATACCAACACAAAAATATCTGCCTCAATTTTGTTTCTGTTTTTAATGTATTGTTTCATGAGAGATGCTTGTAGTAAAATGCTGGTCAGCAAATTTTTTTCTATCTGGAAATCAATGGATTGCATTTAGAATATGCAGATTAATATCCAATTTAATAATGCCCTGTGTGGGGCATGTGTCAATTGTGTTGATTACCCAGCCAGCCAGTTGTAAGGGCACGTCCTCTTTTATATATATATATCTATATATTTTAGAAAAAAATTATAAAAAATCAAATGATGACATGTTCTTGGGTACCATGGCAATTGGTGGACTTATCTCAGGTGCTATGTTTCTTAAGCAGAGAACTTGCGTGTTGTGACATTTTAAAAGTATTTTTGTAAATAAATATCAAAATAATAAAAGAAAATATGAAGACACAAAAATAAATCAAATTTTATACTTTTGCCATGGTACAAGTGATGTTTTGTAAATGAATGAATTTTTTGTTTTGTTTTTGTTTGAAGTGTGTCGTGAGTAAGTGATATATCATATTTTTACATATGGAATGTGTATTTCAACATACACAGAATGTGCCATCATATCTCAGAAAGAAAGTTTAAGACAAGTTGCTGTGTTAGATTTTCTTCCTTTTAATCTCACTGATGTGAAATATCTCATAATTTGAATAGTACAAAACGAACCATAGAGTATATCTACTCGGAGGTAAATTTTCTTCCGATCAGTTGGGTCGTGTGTACATATATAAACTGTTTGCTTGCACAGTTATTTTCTGAAGTAATGATGCAAATAAAATTTATTAATATAGTCTTGACATTTTTTTAATTTTTTTTTTTTGTTTGTACATATGCATACGTAGGATCTTCAGTCTGATACAGGATAAGCAACAACCATTCCTAGCAGCTGTGTAATCATAAGTTGACAAAGATGATTTTTTTATTGTAAGATACGTACAAAATTGAGGTGAGAAATCCATGAAGTGAAACAGCTTTGTCAAGCTCTGTTAATAGAATAAATAAGAAAAGATTACTTTTCACAAAAAATTTTCGGGAAAATCTTTAAAAAAAGGTTTATTTAAACTTGAAATGTTTTGTAAAGAAAAAGCATTGTATATTTGTCGCATTTGAGTATAATAAAATGACATTCTATGTATAGTTAATGAAAATTTTGTGTTTGTTCTGCCCCAATATTTGCATTTGTAACATGCGACTTGAGTAAAATGATATTCTCATAATTTTGGAATGCAGAACTAAGATATTTTGCTTTTTGAAATCTCAGGATTGGACTAATGACCAAAAAGAAAAATAAGTTTTGAGTATTACTTCGAAGAGAAAATTTAAACAGACGGCATACGAGTTACTTAAATGATCACTCCTAAGTAGCTTCCTGGCATGCCTATACCCTTGATTTTCTTTTAGGAGGAATTCACTTGGGGGGGGGGGGAGATTTGTTTTTAAATCACGATATTAGTGTATATACCACATAACTTGCATGGATTAAAAATATAAGTATGCCCGGGTGTATTTTACACCTGAACAGTCTTGCACTCCACCAAAAGCTAATATAATAACTAGGTAGGTGATAATCAGATAGATGAAACTTCCAAACCACAATTGATAGTCAAGAAATGAATGAAATCATGAATGTTGATGCATAAAATGTTCCCAGCGGTCGGGAACGACCCCCTCCCCCGGGGAAGACGTAATTTTGAAGGGAGTCATTAATCAATTGCTCGAGATCTATAGCCGAATATGAACTGGGGATTGACAGTATATTCAAGATCCCATTGATTACAAAAATAGTAAATTAACTTCATAATTGTTTTCTGAGTATAATCATAATAAATTACAAATTCGCCCCTCTTTCGTGACCACGCGGTGTATTTCTTACACCGTAGAAACAATCGTTCATCCTTAGAACCAGCAGCGTATTTATTCTGATAGATCCGGTGCACTGCACCGGTTCCCCGAAACAAGAGGCCCTTATATGAACTCTCCGCGGACAGATATCGGCAAAGAATAAATCAAATTGCATTCCAATCTTGGTTACTCCATTGCACCAGCCGTATTATTATACCAATTAAATTTAAATCTCTCAGTTTAGTTTTTATTGCAGATAGGGGCCATATTTCGACTTACTGCACCGGGGCATTCCAGAACCTAACTACGCAACTGCTTAGGATGTTTAGAAAACTCATCAAATTATAACTGCGTTCATACCGATATTCTATTGCGGAAGAAAATGCAATACGCACTGAAGAAATGTTATGGTCACTTAAAAAACCGCTCAACATATTGTAACCATTCCACTGCACTGAAAATTAGAAATTCGGAAGCGAATGCATCGGCTAGTGAAAATCTAGATATTTACCAATCTTTTGGTGTACAATTGTTAGTTTTAAGATTTTCAAGAGCAATTCTTTGTGTCATGAATATGTATGATAAGAACATAACATAGGGAGGTCGAAGGAACCAACTTCTTTTAATGAGGGTGGAACGAAAAATGTTAGGAGCCCTGTCGTATATCAACATTGCCACTGCACTGCCTGCAGGACTAATTAAATGGAATACAATTTTTAAAAGTAATAACGATTTTCACTGGAGAGGGCAACTGTTTCAAGCTTCTTGAAAAACGAAAAATTATGGGTCGCCCTTTGAAACGTTTCATTTTATGGAAAAATAATAATACATTTATTAATATTGAAGCACTCGACAATTTTTTACGAAAACTGTTTGGATCACTCGCTGCACGCTTCTCTGCTTCATAGTTACACGCAAACTGATCCTTCGTCTCTTCTGCAAAGTTCTTCCTCGGTCAAATCTTTTAGCGAGGTATTTTGGAAGAAGGAGAAAACGCAGTTTCAGCATCTTAGAGATGTATTTTGCAATTGCGTCGCCTCCTTGGCCTTCACTAGTACCTAGCAATGAGTGATGTGTTACCCAATGAATCCCACGACACAGCACCTGGAGTTGACCTCGGCAGTTGGTCACTTGCGGCTGGTGCCCCAACAAACTGGGGTTGGAGTTCCATCGAATGACGGAAATGTAACTGTCCAAAAATTCAAAATACTGTTATATAATATAGTGTAATGAAACGTAAGTAATTCATATAAATTAATTAAAACTTAAGTTAAATTAGTCTATTTAAACATTACTAACAATTTTAGGCGTAGTGTCCGTGTCAGGTATGTTCACCTTCCGCGCACATTGTTCTTGTTTTGAGACTCGTGGCACTCGAGATTTTGTATTATTTATTCTCTGAGGATAGCGAATTTCCTTGGAAAATTCCCCTGTTAATCTGAATACTTCTTGTTTCTACTTCCTTTCCGCTGTGTATTAGTAACCTAGTATTTCACGACTTCATACTAGCCTTGCAAAACTCAATAAATCTAGGATGAAATCGATAGATCTCTCGGGTCTTCAAAATCCAGTCGTGTGGTACACTGTCAAAGGCCTTCTGGCATTCCATCCTAGCCATGCTTACATTACGTTTTCGTTTCCTTACATCATTCAAAATGACTTCGTTTAGTAGGAAGATTTCCTTACAGTCATCTCTATTCTCTAAAAAGCTATGTGGGACATTATTAAAAAGACAACAGCACTAACTAACAATAACAGAAAAAAAAATAGAGCTCCACTTCAAAAACCAAACTCTACAAGACCCACAAGAAATTGCTGACATATTCAATGAACACTTTTCACAAATTGGTAAAAAGTTAATATCTCAACATTCCCTAAACAATAAAACACACCAGACAAACACTAATGTTTCACAAATTGCAAATTCCATATATTTATATGAAACCACCCCCTCTGAAATTTTTAAAATCATTGGACAAATGGAGAATAAATTCTCAGCAGGCCTGGACAACATTCCAGATTTTCTTATCAAACACAGTGCTCCATATATAGTGCAACCGCTGTCTCATATTTGCAATTACTCTCTAAAAACAGGCATATTCCCAAATGTATTCAAAATGGCAAAAATTAAACCGTTGTTTAAAAAGGGCAATAGTTATGATCCAATGAACTACAGACCTATCTCCCTGCTATCAGGATTTTCAAAAATTCTGGAAAAGCTTTTCAATGATAGACTCAAACACTTTCTCAATGCAAATAATATCCTTACAAATGCACAACATGGTTTCAGGTGTAATAGATCAACAGAGACAGCCATTTTCTCCTTTTTAAATGACATACTTATTGCACTAAATCAGAAGGAAATTCCCATTGGCCTTTTCTTAGATTTGTCAAAAGCCTTTGACATTATTGATCATCACATACTTCTAACAAAACTAGAAATGCTAGGGATCCGAGGCATTGCAGGCCAGTGGATTAAATCATATTTATCAAACCGTAGCCAAGTAGTTACCCTCCAGCACACTAAAGATAACAAAATCTCCTCGTACTACTCCAACCCTCAGATGATAAATTGTGGAGTCCCGCAAGGATCCATCCTAGGGCCAATATTATTCCTTATATACATAAATGACATGCCTTTGGCTTTAAAAAATAACAAAACAATTTTGTTTGCAGATGACACAAACATAATCATAAAAGCAAAAACGCAACAATTATTAGAAAAAGAAACTCAAGAAACGTTGCATGCACTAGTAAAATGGTTTCAAGACAACAAACTTATCATAAACACCAGCAAAACAGTCTCTCTAAATTTCATGAATCCCCGATCCAAAGAAAAACTCTCCCAGCATTTGCTCATAAATAATAATCCTGTAAAAGTATCACAGGAAACTACCTTCTTTGGTCTAACAATCCAAGAAAACCTAAAATGGAATGCTCACATTTCAAATCTTAATAAGAAGCTCACCAAATCTTGTTATGCCCTATACACCCTCAGGTCAAGCTCCAACATTGAGACTCTTAGGACAATGTATTATGCAAATGTGCACTCACACTTGAAATATGGATTAATATTTTGGGGAAATGCCCCTGAAAGCACTCGTACATTTATTATCCAAAAAAGAATACTGCGAACAATGACTAGCACTCATAAGCTGGAGTCTTGCAAACCCTTGTTCAAAAAATTAAGGATTCTTCCACTACCGTGCATGTACATATTTGAAATAGTTGTCTTCACAAAGAAGATTCTCATGGAAAACAAGGACACTTTCACTCTAAATTCAGGTGTACACAACTATAACACTCGACAAAAGGATAACCTACATGTTCCCCATTCTGAAACTACACTTTATCAAAAAAGTACCCTAATAGAGGGCATTACACTTTACAACAAATTGAGCCATGATATTAAAGATATGAATACAATACATAGATTTAAAAGTAAATTGAAAGCTTTCCTGCTTAACAACATGTTCTACAGTGTGAAGGAATACACAAATCACACCACTACCTCCCTTAAAAAACAAAAATAAAAATTCTAATCCCACTGATTCTCTGTTTCATGTTGACTGTTCAAGTTGAAGCAAAGAAAAAAGAACTGGCATATCCCATCCTGCCTGTGTTAAATTGCAGTTGGACTGATGTAGAAGGAGAATGCCAAACCAAAATTCTATTTCCTTCATCCTGAATTTGCTAAATGCACTAGGCATCATTAATATCGTTAAATCATTTCTGAATGAATAGTATTTTATTATTAGTATTGTTACTATTATAATTGATGTTACTATTATAATTGATATTACTATTATTAGAATTGTTATTATTACTATTATTATTATTATTATTATTGTTATTGTTATTGAGTATTGTAAGATCAATGACCAACTTGATCAGGGTTTTTTGTCCAGTTTCCCTTGATCCTTTGAGCAAATGCTGAGATGGTCCCCCTTGTTTTGATCTCTGGACAGTAAAATGTAACTTCACTCTGCCATATATGACTCGTCATACACGATTGAAATTGTATCTGTGACTCAATAAATATTATTATTATTATTATTATTATTATTATTATTATTATTATTATTATTATTATTATTATTATTATTATTATTATTATTATTATTATTCAACAGGCAACCTCTAGTTCTTCTATAGGTGGCTATACATTTTGTTCGCTATGGCTGCAGTTATAAGTGTGTACCTAACTGGAAAACAAGTGATTGGCCTGTATTTCTCTGCGAAAGAACTGTTTCCCGTTTTTGGTGGCAAATACGTGATGCCGCATGTGAGCCATTCCGGCAGTTGCTTTGGATTTTCTAAAATTTTATTAACATCCTTCGCTAGATGAGAATGCAATGCTGTTAATTTCTTAATTCAATAATTCTGGATCTTATCAATCGTGGGGGATTTCCAGTTTCTCATGGTCTTAATTGCTTGGAAGACGTCCTCTACCGAGAATTCGTGAACATGTTCCACTGTTTCCACGAGTCCATCGGCAGCATCAACTTCAGACTTGAGCCAAGATGCGTCTTTGTTGTAGGATCTGCTTTCTTCCCAGATTCCTGCCCAAAATGTTTTGACGTCATATTTTGCAGGGGGAACGGCATTGCCATTCAGTTTTTGAGTCAGATTGCGATAAAACCTTCGTGTCTGTTTCAGACGTCATAGAAATCTCTCCTGCTCCAAACCGAGCCGCGGAGCAAACGAAGTGCCCTACGCGGCGGCGGGCGCACAGTGTCCCAATGATACACGGAAATCGAGGAAAAGGTTCGCTTGGAAAATCGATTAGTAAAGTTTTTTAAACGTTGTTATTTAGAATGTTTATGATTAAAAAACAATATGAAAAATTAAATAATAAAACCAGATTATTACATGACTCAAAGCAATATCCGACCCTTTATCATAACCAGTAGCATCATTCCACTTCCACACTTAACATAATATTTTTGGAGACAGGTTTAAAATTTTAGGATAATACTTTAAAAAATATTATGTAATATAAAGAATTTAGTTCTCCCCGAAACAATAATTATAACTAGGGGGCGGAATTCTATAACCTAAAATGTATGAAGCATTTAAGACCCCAAAAAGATAAAAATATGACGTATAAAATTAAAAATATGATTTAATGAGTAACATTATTTATTTCTTTATTCGCTTGCAAAAACACATTACAATTGTTGTAGGCTGCAATTAATGCTCAAAAAGTTCTAATTCTTTTAAAACGTTTTAATTCTTCGAAATCCTTAACTTAAAAATCAACCGTTACTGTGTTGTGGTCATGATTGATTGGGCCCACTGTAGGCAAGAACAGTGGTCCCGCAGGCGCTGGGCCGCCGCCTGGTGGGGCAGCGGAGCTGGGGGAGGCTCGGCCTCCCTTCTTTCCACTTCGCGGGAGCACGGACTGCCGACGACGGAGGAGCGCTGCCAGAGTTAGACTCGCCTCCAGCAGGGGGGCGAAATTAAAAAAAGGGCCGCCAGTCGGTGGTCGACAGTTCTGCTTTGCCCGATTCTGGGAGTTGGTAGTTGTACGGGTCGCGCTAAGAGAGAGAGAGCGATGAGTCCGCAGCTGTGCCGTGCCGAGTGACGCACTGGCGGGAAGGCGCTTCACGTCTTGAGAACTTTACTTCAAGATTGTTTGATTTGCTCGCAGAAGAATGGTTTTTGTGACTTACTTTGTATTTAATATGGGAATAAACAGTTATTTAATTTGACATGAAGTACTTGTATTCTGTGGATATAACAGGCTGAATAATGAAAGAGTTCATTAAGTATCACTCAATATCAGGATTGCTGCAATTTATTAACACATGCATTTTAAGATTTTTAGACGAGAATCCTCTCCTATTGTCACTGAGTATTGTCTTGCATCGAGAGAAGCTACCTTACTGGAATTGTTAACCTTACTTGATACATTACTGGATAATATGGACTTATATTACTGGACTTTTTGAATACCTTACTGGAGTATTGTCTTGTAGCGAGAGAAATACCTTACTGGAATGATGGAACATTATGTACACATCTTTCTGACTTTGCCAATTGCACGTGGAGTTCCCCTGGGATTGATTTTAGGTCCTATTCTCTTTATACTATGCGTAAACGATATGCCTTCGACGATTTGAAACGGAAGAACAGTTCTCTTTGCGGATGATACGAACATTCTTTGCAATAAAGAAACCGTAAATAGTACAATATCAGATGTTTCAATTTGGTTTTGAAATAAATTAATAGTAAATGAAAAGAAAACGGTTTTAATGCAGTTTTCCATTTCAAATAAACAAATCTGTACTCCATTGAAAATGAACGGTTTACCATTGACTGATGTTAAGACAACAACATTTTTAAGCCTCTCAAGTCAGTCAAACCTAAAATGGAACGCCCATTTAAACGAATTGAACACAAAATTAAGTTCATTATGCTACGCGCTACAGCGTTCATACTGCTCGTTGTGTATATTTCGGGAATGTTCATTCCCGCCTGAGATCCGGCATAATATTCTGGGAAAATATACCTTATATCTCTCATGCTTTTAGATTACAAAAAAGAATTGTACGGATAATAACTCAATCCCACTCACGTGATTCTTGTACGCCCCTCTTTATTAATCTAGGAATTTTACCATTACCTTGTGTGTTGATTTATGAATCAGTGGTTTAGTCAAAAATGACTTGTTTAAGGGCGGTAATATATTTTCAGAAAACGCCGATGTCTATAACTATAATATAGAAGGATTTTCCTAAGGATGAGCCAAAGTGACAGTTCGCAAAGTATCCCTCCGCCGCGACCGCTGTTCAGCCACGCCTCTTCGTAAAGTGCTAAGGGCTCCTATGAAAGCTTCCATATGCAGAAGTCCTAAGAGTTTCGCTGAGGTATATGCACGTACGCGAGTCCGGGAAATATTTAAATTTAATTACGTATGTGGAAAATCTCTTAACATGCTCTCTTAAACAGTAAAAGAAAACTGCCACGAATGTGAATAGAAAGAAAAATGATTTTATACCGGAAACACGTGCACCGGTATGCATCTCGCATTCAAGCCTCGGTTTTAAAATAAACATAATATTTATCACACAAAAAGTAAATTTAATGTAATGTTTGTAGAAAAAACGAATTTTTAGAGAAGAGCACATAACACTGCACTTCCTAATTTCAATTATTTCTCGCGGCGCACTCTATTTTTGTCGGACGAGGACATCACAAAAGGAAGCGTCGAAGCTATTTACAAGTTAAGTCAACTGCAAACGAACGAATGCAGGAAGGGAGTCTATTGGGCTCAAGGGCACAACGACCACAGAACCTTCAATTATGTTTCCCGCACTACCTGTCACTTTGGCTCATCCTGAGGAAAATCGTTCTTTTCTCGGCGTAGTAATCATATTCATCAGGTGACAGTATCAACAGCTCATTGAAAAAACTTCACATACAATTCATGTACATTTTTTACAACACTTTGCCAGATGACATTAAACGATTAAATTCGACAGAAAAGTTTAAATCCCAAGTAAAATCGTTTCTGCTGCAAACTGCTTCTGTGCAATTAGAGACTATACTGAACATCAAAAGGAAAGTAACATTAATTTTAAGAGTGATATTTAATGCATTATTTACCATTTGGACTGTATAATTCTAAACAACCTGTAACAAGTATTATACTACAGCCCCCCATGACCCCCATCTCGATCAGGTTTTTCGTCCAGTTTCCCTGATCCTTTGAGCAAATGCTGAGATGGCCCCTTGTTTTGCTTCTAGACATAAATGTAACTTCATTATCTGTGTACGTCTTCTAGAATTCAGTGGGAAATATAGTTATTTAAATTATCGTTCTCCATGATGTTGTTGCAGGAAGTATTATTCCTTGACGGACATGTTGAGGGATAAGAGCCCAACTTTATTGCTGATTTACTCTTGAAAATAGATTGTATTACATCGGAGCGAATATTTTGTTAACAGTTCTGGCAGAAAACGCTCATTCTCTTTCTGTATTAAAAAATCAAGTAGTATATGGCCTAGGATATAAATCACAGAATTGTGAAAACATGCACCGAATTAACGTCTCCCCATAGCACGTCACTCACAGTTTTTAACGGTTTTTGAAGTAAAATAAATAAATAAATAAGCTGCTTTCGACATCACATGACGTAGAAGGGGCGTAATTGGATAGAGTTGAATTACGTGGAGAAAATTCCTGAAAATCTTCAAATGAAGTGTTTCCACAAAGAATGTCACTTATTTCATGCAGGTGCATAAGCCCGCAATTTTTTTCCAGTACTTTTTTTTATTTTTCTACACACTCTATATGTTACAGTTCCTTTGGTATGTTCTAATTCCTCTTCAATGCACTTTACCACATCCAATGTACTGCTAAGTTATACACCTGAAACTTCCAGTTGCGTAATTGCTCCAGATAAGGAATTAAAGTTGGACTTTATGTAAGCCAGATCCACATTTAATGTAAGGCTTGAAAATAAATCTTGAGTCATTTTTATGGAGGACGATTCTGCAGGATCGGAAGACATTACTACCTTCTCTATGACATCTAAGTTGTTGCAATGGTACATCGCAGCATCAAGCCCAAGTCCCCCAACTCGATATAACTGGTTGGGGAGGTAGGGGCAATGATGGTGCTCTGGAAATTTCTGAATGCGAATTGGAGCTTTGAGAAACATTTTCTTACAGTTGCACATTAATTTATTTTCTTCAGGGTAGCTACTTCTAACTTCTTCAGCTACCCTATGCAAGGCATGTCAGACATGTCACGTGTTTAATTTTTGAGTTTAGCATTTGAATTCCCTTGGCTGCCTTCACCGTATATGGAACAGCAACAGTAACAAATAGAAAACAATTTTCTCTCTTTGCTCTATTCGGTCACCACAGATTCATTGAATTGTCGAAGAGAACTGCGATGGTGGAATGATTTGTCTTCTCTAGCACTTCACATGCCAGGAGAAACGTATTTCCAGGCCGATCTTCTTTCAGCGTGCCATCAATCACATTTGCTTCCATCCACATCTGTAGTCTCGTCTATTGAAACCTATATCTTACCGTTCCCAACGTTACGCCTTATTTTATTTATTTTATCTAACATTTCTTCGTAACAAAGGGTAAGATATTCCTTCCTGAGAGTAGAGTCATTGGGAACAGGATGCTTTGTATATTTTTCAACAAACTGTCTGAAATTTGAGTTTCATGAAAGGAATATTTAGAAGCAATCATCATCGTGCAGAGATCTTCCGAAAATTGTGACCTTGCTGTAGCAGACATTGTCTACTTTCGTGTACAGAATGTCTTGTTACACAATTCTCATGTTTCACATATTTGCAGTGTTTAAGCACAGAGATGAGATTTCTGGCAGTAACTTTCACTCCTACACAATTTACAGAATAATATCACTCCATTGGTACTGAATATGCTTTCACCGAACTCGCGAACAAAACTTCGTAACTTCTCACTAACTAAGACTTTCGTCTTAGGTATATTAAAAGCAACTGAAATACTGGAGCAAAGGTGGGAGCTTTCGTAAAACGGTTCTCTGAAATCTGACAACCCTTGCCACTTTAAGCGAGGGTCGTCAGATTTCCGAGTACGAGAACGACATTGAATGCGCAGTCGGATGCACGCCGTGTTCCAAAATGCTATGACACGTTCCCACGGTCTGGAAGAAGGGGAGCGCAAACTTAAAAAAACGACTAATTACGCAAAGCACACGCATTGGGAATTTACAGGTATTTGTTAAATTATACAAAACTTTTATTGGAAATTTGTGATTAAACAGAAAGCCAAATATGCATTTGCATATGAAGTATGACTTGTCATAGAAATCCGCTTTCTAGTCTATCTTTTAACGAAATATGCAAAATATGCGCCTATCATTGTACGAATGTGCTCTGTGAGGAAAAATCAGCCGAATATGTACAAATATTCATTAACATATTAATGTACATAGCATATAATTGTAACAAAATGTCAAGAAATTTCACGTAGCTGTGCCCTGAAGCAACTGATAAAAAAATTATTTGTCATAGAAATCCGCCCTCTATTAATAACAAGTAGATACCCGGGAGAGGTCTCGCGGTAGGATTTGGACTTTAAGCTTGAATATTTCATGCCAAATTTTGTTAGAAAATGAAAATCCTCGTGACTTTCAGTACCTTTTCCATAATCTCCTATCTGCGATATCCTTTACTCGTCTCTTAAATGCAGGCTATCTGTAAATTCTCAGTATGAATTTTTATTTCGCGGGTTTTTGTGGGTCGCAAAACTGCGTAATGCTTCTGTAGATTGAACTTTTTATCATAACTCAGTTCTTTCGAACACACTAAACATTGCACTCTTGTTTAAAGTACCTACAAAAAGAAAAATTTCTTTCCAAATCGATAGAAAATTAACGTGCGTCGATGGTCTCCCACTCATGTTACCTGAAACACCGGCAATGGCCCACTGTCAAGGTTTTCGTGAGTGGCAACCGTGGTCTTTCGATGGCTCCCTCCCCCTTTGTTCGCTCTGCGTCTCCGAGCGCCTGCTCACGAAGGGGAAGGCTGGCCTCGCGTCATTTTTCTCCAGTTGGCAAACGCTCATTTAGAAGATGCTTCGGTTAAGAGCGATATTTCACGCCGAGTGTCGGCTATCCGTTTCATAATTCTTTTCGCCCATGGGAGTACAGAGCTGTTTACTCTGGCTGCCGGTCGTCGGTGTTCGTGGCTGGCCCCAAAATTATCTAAGATATCAGATATCCAGTTGCATACACGATGTGATTCATTTCAGTAATATCTAGATCTCTACTTGGGGTCTGTACAACATCATTTAACCGGTCGAGGTGGGTTGGTCCACATCCTGACCGGAGATGGAGAGAAAGCTCTCAAGTGTTCCTTTCTTCATTTTTCATCTTATTGCTTCTCATTTCATGTCACCTATATTCTTTTTCGCTCTTTTTTCTTCCTCGCTGGCCTTCTCTGCATGCTGAACGGCCACCCATGTGTTTGCCGTGCATGGCGTCCCGTGCCGAAGGGAATGGGTGACCTGGGAGTTGAAGGGTCTGCGAATGTGTTCCCGACTGTCGCCTTGATGTTGGTTTCTGGTGGGTGGTTCACTTGTTCTAGCCGTGTTCGCTGTGCCCTGGTGACTGAGGGGAGGTCTCTGCACCTTGTAGATCCCAATACAATTTTTTTGCCTCGGACTCTTCAAGACAGGTGGTCGGAAGCTAACCCACTCCCTATCAATCGGCTCGAACTAGGCCTTGTACTGAACTCCAGGGTGAGCGGGAGGATCCACGGCAAGGCAGCGTTGCGGCATCCCCCTACTATATCTCCATGTCAACACTCGCACCCCTGTGGGGTGTCCCCTCGGACTCCATGATAGGTGAGGAGCACGGAGATGAATTACTATCCATCGTATGGATACTCAATCACCACCCCTGCTCTTTCGCAAGGAAGAGGCGATGTTATAGAAACATGGTCGATTTGAATAGTTTTTTCCTTGTGGAAGAGGATAAACCGAAGAAAACACGGTTTCTTCTTATGTCATGTGTCGAAGAAAACAAAACTTTCAAGAGTGTGAGCGCGGTCAGTCTTGCGCGAGAAATCGAAAAGTATTTCGGAAAGCTCCCAGCGGTCGTACGATAAAGGAATGATACCATTCTCTTTGAAGCACGCACCGACGAGCAAATCGAGAAGGTAATGAAAACTAAGCAGATTGCCGACCACCAGGTGAAATGGACCACTCACCCTTCCCTTAAGGGAGTTGTCAACCATGACGATTTTGCGTCTGAGAGTGAGAAGGAATTGTTTGTCTTTTTCAAGAGCGAAGGTGTCACCGAGGTTTGCAGGATCATGAGGAAGAAGAATGGGAGAGAGATCCCCACTCCCACTCTGATCCTGATGTTCAACCACGCAGCCCTCCCAGAAAGGATAATTGCGGTTTTTACAAACTGCGCGTGCGGCAGTATGTCCAGAACCGATTGCGCTGCTTTAAATGCCAAAGGTTCGCCATATGCAACAACGCTGCATGGCAGTAAGCCTTGTATGCGTTAAGTGTGTCAGGTCATAACACGGAGTAGAACCCTGCGCCACAACATTGCATTGTGTGAACTGCGAAGGAGGCCAAACGGTTAATTCCGACAAGTGCCCAAACCATTTAAAGGAGAGATCCAGTAGATCCGAGTGAGCGAGAAGGTGTCTTTTCCAGAGGTCAAACCCCGTTTCTTGGCGAGAAAGATTATAGATCTCTCTCGATCTTTCTCCAGTACCGTGATGAAGCCGGCAAAGGCATTATCGAGCTGCCAAACCGAAACTGCAATGTGCAGCACAGCTTGTCAGATCTCCTTTGAAGAATTTACTGAAATCACCAACTCTACTGCTCCGCGTCAAGCGTGACGCTCCACTCAATCAAGCGCGACGAAAAAATCTATAGCAACAAATACCCAAATTCGCGCGCCAACGAAAACGGGTCCAAAACCTAAAATCACTAGAACTCGATCACCAATCACATGGGATCAGGATTCCCCTTCAACCCTGGCCGCCCTCTCTAGCAGTAGCCAAGACGACTGTGCTGTGGACGAAGACTTGCCTGCGAGTGCTCAAAGCACCTTTCAGAAGGTGAGGAAGAAGAAAAAGAAGAAACCCACCTAAATTTCAACCATGGCTCTCTCGTGGACTACAAACGATTTCCGTACCAATTTTTAATAATTAATGATAATAATCTCCCGTCATAATCCGTTTATTATCCGCTTGCAGGAAACTCATCTTCTACCCCAACGTTCCCTCTCTCTTCGCGATTTTCACACGTACCGGTTGGACCAAGATAACGGGCTTCGCGCTCATGGTGGTGTCGCAGTATTTCTCCGCGACTCCTTGCTTGAAAATGTAATCTTCCAGCTGCCCCAGCCTTTCCTTATTATTGGAGACTTAAATGCCCCAGTGGGTGTCACGAGGTCCCGCTTGAGAGGTACTGTACTCGAAAAGATTATTCTGGGAATTATATATACTTTTCCATGGTTTCAAACACTTTCTCGTCAATCGATCTGGCGCTCTGCAGTCTATCTCTGTCTACCATCTTTAAGCGGACAGTTCTCGATGTCACATGGGAGTAACCATTTCCCTACTCTGGTCCACTTTGATATTCCTAGTTTAGACGTTACCCACCCATCTCTCTAGCTAATATTTCGAGCTGACTGGGATACATTCGCGAAGGAATTTAGAAAACCAGACAATTGTTCAAATGACATCGATACCTTGGTGTCCCAATTCACCGACACCCTTCTTAGCCCAGCCACCATTGCAATCCCAAATTCTGCGGGTCGGTACCTGTGCCTTGGTGGAATGGTGACTGTGCCACCGCCGTGCGTGACCGAAAGCGAGCATTGGCGACGCTCAATAGGTTCCCCACCGCCGCAAATCTGATTGATTATAAAAGAAACCGGGCCAGAGCTAGATTGGTAAAACGGGAAAATAAGATCGCTTCCCGGAAATACTATATTTCTTGTCTTTCTTTCCATAACCCCCTTACGTAGTATGGCGAAAGGTCCGACAGATCAGAGGAAGACTTTTCACACCGCGTGTCCCAAGACTTCTGATAAATGGAAATATCCTTGCTTCTCCCGAAGACGTAGTTGAGGAATTGGCCTGTCATTATGAAAAAATATCCAGTTCCTTACACAACCCCCCCCCTAGCTTCTTGAAAACGAAGAGAAGAATGGCCAAGACACATCAAGAATGGCAGATTGGACATTTCAAGTCTCCTGGAGGCAGATTATAACATTCCTCTCTACATGGATGAATTTTCCTCTGCCCTCGCC
This sequence comes from Teleogryllus occipitalis, assembly GCA_011170035.1. Classification (NCBI taxonomy): domain Eukaryota; kingdom Metazoa; phylum Arthropoda; class Insecta; order Orthoptera; family Gryllidae; genus Teleogryllus; species Teleogryllus occipitalis. The sequence continues at coordinate 583,987 of BLKR01000252.1, read as the reverse complement.
CATGGGAAAGATTCTGCTCCAGGACCAGACCAGATACACAACCAAATGCTGAAATATCTACCAGAAAAGGCACTCCTCCGAATCTTCAGTATGATTTGGATGGAGCATACCTTTTCTAGGACTTGGTGCGAAGCGATTATTATTCCAATTCCCAAAGAAAGAAAGAAAGAAAGAAATGACAGAACAAATCGGTCAACCTACCGCCCAATCTCGCTCACAAGATGTGTTTGAAAGCTTTTAGAGCAAATGGGGAACATGCGTCTGGCCTGGCTCCTGGAACAGAGAAACTTTCTTACAGTGTGGTTTCAGGAAGAACATGTCAACTTTATACAACCTTGTCACACTTGCCACACAGATCTACACTTCTTTCGTGTTACGTCAACATCTGGTGGCGATTTTCTTCGATATAGAGAAACTACATGACACCACCTGGAGGTACGGGATTTTTCGCACCCTACATTCTTGGGGAGGGGCCAGCTGCTACTTTTTAGTATCCTTTCTTTCGTGAAGATATTTTCGCGTCCGCCTTGGTGACAGGGTACCCGCCAGTCACCAGATTGAAAACGGGGTCTCTCAGGGATCAATTCTGAGCGTCACTCTGTTGTGTCCCTGGCCATGTGGGAATAACTGACCAGGCAGAAAGTTCGCCTCGAAAAAAGAGAGATAGACATTCTTACAGTCCCCACGGATTATGCAAAGCTCTTTATCAAACTTTTTATTCCCAGAAAATGGCAAACAGTTTGGCTGAACTCATATTTTAAGCTCACGAGAATCAAGGATTCCGTAAATACTTGGTCTTCCTCAGCTCGTGATGCTAGATGCGAAAAGATTATTCTAACACCCGTTTGGATCGGTCACTGCCATTTCTCCTACCAATATCTTCTCTGCGGGCACGCACATCAGATTACTGCAAAACAGATCTTACTGTGGAGCATGTTCTCTTGCACAGTGGAAAGAACCGCCGAAGGCATCACGTTACTCTCTAGCGGAGATACTTAGAAATGACGAATCTTATCTCAGCAAGCTTTTTAGATTTTTACGAGATATTAACTTCTACAGCCTTGTCTGAGAGAAGAGGATAATTCATATTATTTGTCTTTTAGTTGTTGATTTAGAATGTTTATCTGGCTCTTTTCTGCGAAGCTCTTTTTTATTTGGACACGTTCTTTTTTAATTTTTACTTTTACTTTCCATTTAAAACTTTTTTTAGCTTGGCACTGCAACATTGCGTACTGGTCTTAAAATAATTTGACACGGACGTCAATGGCCTTAGCTGTTGAAGCACCCTTTAACTCAATCACCAATCAGGAAAACAACCTCATTTAAGGTTAACCTCTATCACTCTCTTATCTTTTCGTAAGTTCTCCTCAACGGTGTACGAGATTCGAGTGGAAGAAGAGGAACTCGTTCTATCTCGCGTCGAAGGAGGTTCCGCATCATGTCCTTATGTGACAACCATTTTGATAACCAGATACATTTTCACTCTACATACTGACGGATGTTTCACTTGGGAAGAGATGAACCTTCAAGACGACCATCGTTTTCAGGGATATTAGATTGTTCTATTGTTCGTCATGTCGATAGTTCGAAGGAAGAACATACTCCGCATTTCTATGAATGTCTACAAAATGTTCTGCTGTAAATTTTCCACTGCTGAGTAAGTATCGTCGTTGATTGGCAAGCTTTTTTGAGTTGAGAGTAGGTCTCATATGTAGATTCCATTCTCTCCATATCTTAAAAACTATTTCTGAGCTCCCATTTTTCGCTATCGCATAGTGAAAGCACCAAATCGTCTCCTTTAACCACCTCCCGTGTTCATCTCTGACGATGGCTTTCAGCTATTGCCGTCTCCGGGGCCCTCGGACTAACATCTGTAGGGAAGCCAGACGTCGACAAGGTACATTAGCTCGGTTTGGAACAAGGAACGTTATTATTATTATTATTATTATTATTATTATTATTATTATTATTATTATTATTATTATTATTATTATTATTATTATTATTATTATTATTACCCTAGGAGCACAGCATTTTTCATACCCCCAGGATGAGAGTACGTGATTTCAAAGGAAACGATCACGCTGATTTAAAAAATCACGCAAGATTTAAAAGATATACGCATATTTAGTATTTGAAATAAACATAATCCTATACAAATTTCCACATTGTCACTCCGTTTATATTACTACAAAATTTTATGAGCATGCTTCATATGGGGGTATGAACAAGTTAAAAATGGAATATGCATAATAGGGCAATAATATGTAGACATTAAAATGGTTTGTTGATATTCTCCACAATATTGGTAGAGCGAATGACAATGATTTAAGTTTTCCATACAACGACAATCTAAGGTTCGTTGTACAGGTGACACAACGCTGGTGAGCAGCCCGTGGTTTGTCCTGATCACAAAAATGACTGCAAAAGTGTAAAGAATACGTATGTTTGTAATTTCATACATTTTTTCCTTCGAAGTTTGGGTGTAAATCTTCTACGAACGTAACAGAAGTTATCAGGTTTATTCGCACACCTCCGATGTGAAATGGCGATTTTCATTCTATCGAAATCGAATCAATTCTACAGATCATGTGGCAAATTTCACTTCATAAAAAACACAGACCTATAATGTATTAATGTATTTGAAGTACACGCAAACCAGACACGAATTTCACTCGCACGGCGGGATCAGTTCCGCCTGACACCGACTGACTCAGAATTTGCCACCTCAACAGTTGGATACTTGTAAACTTGCGATAAGGTAAGGCGTTAAAATAATTCCTTTCGATGACTGATGCGCAGTAGGAAATATGAGGGTACACGTGACTTATTTTTAAAACATCCACTAAGACCTATTCGTAATTCTGGACAACTAAAGATGCGAGAATAAATACGGCAATATTCAAATACAAAAGGTAAAAAACACGAAAGCCTAATTTTCTTGATATCTCATGAAAGTGTCATAGAAGAACTGAATAAATATTTTATTTTTAAATAGATTTTATGCGTATTGGTTCTAGATATCTTACAGGTACAATTTAAATGTATTTGCATTAATAAAAAATACGGCATGATACGGTATATTTAAAAACTAACGTGAAATGCCGTTTTTATTGTGATACTCGTAATCTACGTATAAAGTTGAGTATGTTGCGGTTTCTATTTTAGTGTTGTTATTATTATGATTAATATTATTGTTGTTGTTATTATTTGCTTATCGCCATTTCTGACCACGCAACAGGATCTGTTCCAAGGCCCAGTCATATTCAATCACAGAAAGAGATTAACATGTGTCATTACAAGGATCTGCTTATGGCTGTAGCCCTTGGTAAGACAAGGTTGTTTAGTCTTGAATTATGAACTACGAGATGATAGGATGATGACGAGAGATGATCGTGGTCTTTTTTAACCAGCCAAAGCGCAAGTCAAAACGCTGACCCCAGGAAGCTGCTTTCGCAACTTCCCAGATTATATATATTAATTTAAGGGCGAAGCCTCGAAAATTGTTGAAAGATTATTTTATGAAAAGGAATTGAAATATCTTTCGAATTATTCTTTTTTAGAAAAAGTATTTTTTGCACTTGCACTTTCTTTATATATAAAGAACTTCATTCACTCTCTCTCTCTCTCTCTCTCTCTCTCTCTCTCTCTCTCTCTCTCTATATATATATATATATATATATATATATATATATATATATATATATATATATATATATATATGGACGTTGGTATTTATAAGGTTCTTATAAAATTTTTGTTAAAAATATTTTTCTATTTCTCAAGAATATATTTATGTTCTGTTTGTACCTTTTGTTTTTCCCCATGCGCTTTCCGATAGGCGTCTGTCACCTTCAGGGATGTGGCGGGCCGAGAAACATCCTTTTGACAGCTTCGCTTTGTTACCGAGGTCATTGAACTCTCACCATGGCTGTGTGCAAGATGCGATGTTTCGTCCGACGGTGATGCGACGCTGGCTGTCGCATCTCGGACTTCTCATTGGCGCTTCTGTATTCCTCCTCCCAAAGCTTCGCTATGGCCTCTTTTGAGCACCTCTTCTTTCAGTAGAAGGACTGGGAACTCCAATCAAGTGCTAATCACTCAGGTGTATTGTTCATCTTTCAATGCTCTTTTGTGTACTATTGTTTTGTTTATTACTGTCAGAACAAGCAATACAAAATTAGCAATTCTCAAAGTAACTACAGTAGGTATGGAATATGGAATACATAATCATGTAGTACTATGTCGATTAAATATTTTAATTGGTCTTCTTTGTTTAATCTATAAACCTCTGATCGCATTCCCATGCTCACTTAGCAGTAAACGCCACTGGTAGACTTAGTGCAAACTGTTTTAGATGCATTTAAAGATATTCTCCATTTCTATGTCCAGGCCACAAAGTTTTTAAGATCTTCTTGTAGGAGCTTTGGTCGTCGTTCGCAGTTATTTGCTGGAAATAAACAAGATGGTGTCGCCTGCGAAGGTGGCCATTTGCGATTTTGGTAGCGGTGTGAAATCCACAGTGTAAATGTTGAATTGTTAAGGGGAGAGCGACGAGCTTTGCGGTGCTCCTGCAAAAATATTTTCTATATTGGAAGATGTGTTCATTATCGATACTGTAAATGTTCAACCTAGAATATAGCTTTGATTACTTTATAGAGAAATGAAGGTGTACCCAATTTTTTTAGCGGAAGTCTGCTTGTGAAACGTCTAAACCCTAGAATAACTGCAAGAATGTATTTTTTGTTTTGGAAGGTTCTGAAGTATGGTTTGTCAGTCTGAGAAGTTGATGGGCTGAGGAATGTTTTCATTGAAATAGAACTGAATATTAGGAATTGTGTTGCTTTCGCTCCAGATTTTCAAACCTCTGCTCTTGTACCTAAAGCTTCTGGAACGAAGCTTCTTGTACGAAAATCTGGAAAGAAGAAAGTGATACAATTATAAAAGAATAGAAGAATGCCTACTTACGATTCTTGCAAAGTAAGACCGAAGAATACAAAATAGAATACAATAAAGGGAAATACTCAAACCCGGGCCCGGTTCCTAATGCGAGCCCCTTGATTTACAGCTTTTAAGTGTAATGTTGCCTATTGGAAATGTACTAAAATGGTTGTTCTTTGCATATGATCAGTCAAGCGGTAGTGTCTTCATTTTCACTTGTTGCCAGATACTCGGCCATTAGTGCGAACAGTGGAAATCAATGTATTTTCAAGTGCTTATCCTCAGTTGCCTGATTTTGCTACTTCATCGGTAATTAAGGTGACATTACAAGCTATTGATGTAGGGTAATGTAATTTATTTTACTTGCTTTGTAAAAATGTTATTGTCATTTGAAATATAAATACGCTAGTGCCTAACCCGAGCCCCTCAAAGATTCCTAACGTGAGCCTCCAATTTTTCGTCTTGTAAAGTAAAATCAATTTAAGATATTTGCCACTCCTTATACCTTAGGAGTCTAAGAAAAAGGAAGAGCGTATTTGAAAGCCTATCAATTCGAGAGGGCAGGAAGAAGAAAGAGGTCAAAAGACAATTTCAGAATTTAATCCCAAAGTCGAAAAGAGCGAGATTTAGGAAAATTATGAAGTTAAATAAAAAGCAAAATGAAGATCCCACCTTCCTCGAGGAATCGAACGACATTTCCTCTGGCTCTTCCGCATTGGATTACGACCAAGAATATCTTCCCTCCCAGGTGACGAAGATGCATTTAACGTGTTTTCCAGTGTAAATTTTCAGAGTGCTCTAGAAGAACTATGGGTTATGTGCCTAATATGTTCACTCTGGGCTCATGTAGAATTTGCGAAGGCGGAAAAAGTTGCTTATATGTTGGACATATATGTACACTTAAATATATAAACTATGTACAAAACATATAAGAAATTTCTTATGGATAAAATGTTAAACTTGTACTTTTGTAAAATTAGACTATTCAATCAATCTATCCGCCGTTTTTTCATTTAGTTTTACCCATTTCTAAACACTTTTGCGGGGGCTCACATTAGGAAACCTTTTTTATACATCCAGGAAATGTAATCTTTACGAAAACATTATTTTATTATCAAACTACTTGGTCAATCATTTTTTATGTGTGTATTTGGCGTTTTGGATCGGTAGTCCGACTTCGCCGGCCAGCTCTCGCTGTCCCCCTTGCCGGGGCCTAGTTAAATACCCATGCTTGGGGCTAAGAGCGATATGAGGCGATCAAGACGTATTCTCTTAAAATCATTTCTTCTTGCCGCTACCGTCTCTCGCCGTTTTTGCCAGTTCGACTGCTTCCCCGATAGCGTCGCTCGTCGACCTGCCCTCACGGAACCGGTTCTGGTTATGAGTCAAGCGACTCTGTCCTATCATGTGCTTCTCCAAGCGCTGAAGAATCAGGCCTTCCAGCATTTTGCCTATGGTATCCAGAAGACAGATGGACCTGTACGATGATGCACTATCCTCCGGCTTGTGTCCCTTCCTTAATACAAGCTTCGGACGCTTCTAGTCTTTGACAAAGCCTCCATATCTCATACACTCATTGAAGAGTTCCCATAGAAGGTCCGGATATTCTGTGATTTCAGTACCTCATTCGGTATCCCGTCCAATCCAGGAGCCTTGCCTGCTTTCAGACATTTACCAACTTCTCGAGTCGTGAACATGTCTGCCTCTACCTCTTTGTCATATCTGTTCCTTTTCCTTTTTGGGCGTTTGGGAAATAGATGCCTAATTATTACTTCGACCCACCTTTTTATCATTTAGAGCAGAGATATTCCGCCTCCCATTCAACTTCCTCATAATAATTTTATAAGGCAAGCCCCACGGATCGTTTTCAATTTCTAATATCAGCTTTCTCTGGTACATGTCCTTGCTTCTTCTTATTGCGCGGTTGAGTTCCTTCCTCTTCCACTTGAAATACCTTCTTAGATGTTCATCCCCATTTGCCCTCGTACATTTTACTCTGGCTGCTACACAATCACTCCTCAGTAGGGCTATTTCCTGTGTCCACTGATATTTTGGTTCCCCACGATAATTGCTGACTGTCTTTAGGGGCATCGATAGATTGCTGGCCCTCTGGATTACCTTTCGAGCCCTGTCTGCCTGTTTAGGAATGAACACTGTCTATTGTTTGGGGATGAACTCCCCTCCGTAGTTCTTGAATGTACCTAGATTCTGTCATGGATCTTTTCAGATTCTCTTCATTAAGCTTCCGAGCATTCCATGCCCGCTTTGGACAGTTTTCTCGCCGTCTATAAGATGATTGTTTGAAGAACTGATTTCCTACAATATTACAGATCACTTAGGGACTCCTCCTCTAGGACTTGCCATTCTTCAATGTAACCTGCGAACTGATGGTTTGCGATAGTCAGGTCAATTATTGACTCCCGTTAAACATTGGTTTAACTCCTCTATTTATCACATCCGTGTCCTTTCTGGCTATAATTTCACTTATTAGATTCCCTCTTCTGCCCATACTTTCTTCGTCCCACTCGGGGTATTTCCCACTGAAATCTCCAGTCAATTTCGTTTCGATTCACCTATGCTTTTTTCCAGTACCTCAAGTTTAAACCAAAAAATTGTTGTGGTTTATCGTTTGGGGAGAAATAACCAATGTATATCGTCAGGGTTTCTGTCTCCACAAAAATCTGTGGCTAGTTGACTTGTACTTGCTCACCTTGATTCGCGGATTGCAAATGACGATAGCCACTCTCCCGTACTATCCTGGTACTATTCAGTCATGTCCTGTCGACAGGCTGAGAAGGTTCGCTAAGAAGTAGCATGTCAATATTATTCTGACTCGCTGCGTGAATCAGTAAATTTTGAGCTCCCTCCCTTCTACCCAGATTTATCGGAAGAAACTTTAGTTCCATATGTTCCTTGTTTTAATCACGCAAGGGCTTGTCTGTAAAGGGAAATTTATCGCCACCGGCGGTAAGTCCATATTCAACCCCTGCGTCCTTGCAAGCTACGTAGAATTCTTTATCCTTGCATTATTTTCTAGTATGCCCTACTCTACCACATTTCCAACAGCAATTTCTTCTGTCGGCTCCCTTGCATCCTCTGGCCACGTGTCATAGCCCAAACATCGGAAGCAACGACCAACTTGAATACTTTCTCTCACCCTACAGTTCACTGGCCCTATTCTTATTCTTCCTATCTTGAGAATCTCTTTGGCAATATTCTCGGAGACCTTTATTAATGTTGTTTACATTCCGGCATAACCTTTCAGCGGTGCGTTATTGTTATTATTATTATTATTATTTTTACATTCCTGGTTCTCAGGAAGACCTGGCTCTCAAATAACAACAGGCTTTTCACCTAGCGTGTTATTTGCTATTTATTTAAGAATCTGAATTTAGAAAGTTCCGCACAATGCTGCAAGTATTTACGATAACAGACTTCTGCCTTAATTTTAAAAGCCTTGGAGTGATATCAAGTTTTTGAAGGTTTTCGTTAACGTGTTTTTCTATAAAGCCATTACTGGAGATAATTGTTGGGAGAATGAATACTTGGTCCTGTTTCCATTGAGTTTTGATTTGATATGCCAGATCGCTATACTTCCTTATTTTTCCGAGAATGCTTTTTGCATGTTTCCGTACGAAGGGACTGCAACATCAATGAGAAAAGTCGTTTTTGGCGCCTTGAGAGTTATTATAATATCTGGCCTGTTATGTTCTAGAATATTGTGCGTCAAAATTGTGCGGTCGAAATAAATTCTGAGCTTTTCATTTTCCAACACAGGTCCAGATTTGTATGTGTAGTAACGGGCACGATTATCACTAAATTTATGGTTGATTGCAATTTGTTGATATATAATGCGGAAGCGATCAGGTTATGAGCATTGTGTAATCTGTCTGTGAGAGGGTTGCACATCCTGAAATGATGTGATTGATATTTTCCGTCCACACGATACATCTGCGGCATTTATCAGATTGGATCTTGGGATCCAATTGGTCTTGCTTTTGTTTTCCTGTTTGAAAGGTAGTTTCTTGAAGAGTGTCCTGGTACAGATGTAGAGGGGTAAGATTTTTATCTGCCAGCACAATCGCTTCGTGTATCAACAAAAATTTGTATTTATTGACGAAGTATTCTCGGAGTGAAGTGATTTGTTTTGAGTGTAGTTCCTGGATGTCAATTATGCCTCTCCCCCAGGGCTTCTCGACTGCAGAAACCACTCTATACAAGATGTTGGGTGATATTGTCATTGCTGTGTCAATTAGTCTTTGAAGATTTTGGAGGTCAGTTGAGGACCATTTAATAATACAGGAGCTGTATGTAATGACAGAGATTGCGTAGGTATTTATGGCTTTTATAAAGTGTTCCCTTGTGAGATGAAGTTTCCTCAGTTGATATAGACAATTTTTGAATTCCATCTGAAGAGAATTTTTAACAAGGTAATCTTTGTTTCCCACAGCTTGCATTATTCCCAGATACTTGTTAAGTTCACTATTTCTAGATTAGGAACTTGCAACAACGCTGCTCCGGCCGTCATATAGCCCCAATCTAACACCAGCGGATTTCTTTTTTTTTTTATTCCCACGGATCAAAAGAACCCTGAAAGGAACTTGGCTGGAGGCAGTAAAAGCAGCTGCGACGACCGCACTGAAGGAGATTCCTGTTAACAACTTCCAGGGCAACTTCAATGATTGGGTGAAACGTTGGCAACAACACATCGAAGCAGGGGGATAATACTTTGAAAAGTTCTGAAAATATTGTAAACTGATATGAAATAAATTATTTTAAAAAAAAATCATTCCGAGAACTTTTAGGACAGACCTTGAAATGCATTGAGCCTTGTAATGCATCTCTTTTAGCTTCTCAACTACCATTAACCTTGTGTCATTTTGAATTTGGTATTTTTGTTTAAGATGGTGACTTAGAGGTGTGTGTCGGTTGAGAAGGTGCCTCGGCTAAGAGTGATATTTCACGCCGAGTGTCGGCTATCCGTTTCATCCAGTCCACAAGAGTTTCTACACTTCATTGTTGCAATTGCTACCTCCAGCTCATTTATTGTTAACAGGTCGGTTTAAATTTGGTCGTCTCATGGTTTTTCTATGTAATTTATTATATATTTATTCTATGTTTATTATCGTAGCATAAATTTTGGAAATGCTATTTCCATTCTTCTTGTTTTATATCAGTTGGGATGTACACTCCCTCATTCTCTTCTTTATTAAAAAAATTTAAAATTTTGTACGCTGACCACGGTGTTCCTTGTATGTCAAATTTTAAGTCGGAGACAATTTCTTTCCAGGATTGTTGTTGGACTTGTCTGAATATCTTTTTTGCTAGATTTCGTTTCGTAGACGAAAGTACCCAAACCCGGGCCCTCATTTTGTTTCCGAATATTTTTAAATTCAATATTCTGCCCAATGAAATCACAATATATGCAATGCATTTACTTATACAAATATTATAGTGTACTTAAAATAATTGAGTGACTAGGCCCAATGCTATGGACTATCTCTGCTATGGACTATGCCAATCTCGACTAGGCCCAATGCTATGGAACCTGGTTTACGATGACTTCTTAAAGATGCCACTCCCAAGGCAAGTAAAGATTATAGGATTTGCGAACGACGCCTTGATTGTAGTCGCAGCTGGAAACGAAGACATTCTTGTGATGCGAGCGAATGAAAGTCTGCATAGAGCAAAAAGATGATTGGATAACGAAAATTAGACATGGCGACAGAGAAAACAGAGGCAGTTCTGGTCATCAAAAGAAGGGGTTTTAGGAAGCCGAGAATAGAGGTGGGAGGCAACGAAATACAATGGAAGAAACGCATTACCTATTTAGGAGTAGAAATCGACAATTGCTTGAGTTTTGGACCGCATGTTGAGAACGAAGCGATAAAGGCAATGGAAGCGGGAGGAAACCTAACACGACTAATACCGAATGTTGAGGCCCGAGGGAAAAGAAAAGACGACTGGCAGCAGGGTCAGTCCTGTCCAAAATGTTATACGCAGCTCCGGCATGGGCAGGCGCTATGAAAGTAGAAAAGTATAGAAGGCTGCTGTCGGTACAGAGAGGGGTAGCACAGAGGATCATCTCTGCCTACCAAAGTCTCTGAAAATTCCGCCCTTGTGCTAGCAAGCGTACTCCCTATAGACCTTCTGATGAAGGAAAGAACATCCGTCTACGAAAGCCTGAAAGAAATGCAGACTCCAGAAAAGGAGAAGCAGAAAGAAAGGGTGAAGAGGGAAGCGAGAGCGGAGCTCTTTCCGATGTGGCAAGACCGCTGGAGAAAAGAAACGACAGGTAGATGGATTTATAGTCTAATACACGATATTTAGAAATGGGTAGAACGAAATCAGGTTGAGACCGATTACTACCTGACCCAAGCCTTTACAGACCTTTACTTATATCGCTTCAAAAAGAAAGACGACAGCAGGTGTACCACCTGCGGAACAGAAGATGACGCCGAACATACGTAATTTTACTGCCGAAATTTTGAAGTAGATAGAGAAAAAACCAACTCTCACATTGGAAAGGAGATCTCACCAAACAACATAGTAGAATAAATGCTAAAAACAGAAGAAAACTGGGCAAACATTCATAACTACGTGAAAAGAGTTATGAAGAAGAACGAAGAAACCCTCGGGGGGTCGGATTTGAAGGATCCTAGAGATCACCGAGCCAGTCGGGCTAGATGAAATGTCACAGCTGCGATTCCTCGCTAAGACACTCTGGCTGGAATGGAGGGGGGTTTAGTGGGTAGACCAACTAAGGGAGTCCCACACACGGGGTTTCAAAACCTTACGGTGCATAAAGCAGTCGCCTAATAATAATAATAATAATAATAATAATAATAATAATAATAATAATAAGAAGAAGAAGAAGAAGAACGGTTGTGCATGAAGCAATTTGTGCCACGGACAAGAATTTTACTCCATTGAACCTTAGTGAAGCGGACTCTGAGAGTCTGTGTATCACCAAAGAAGATAGGCTGAGTAAATGGGCCCAGAAGCGTTTACATGGCAGGTTTCCTGCTGAGCTCAAAGGGAACGCTGCGAACATTGCATCGTCAGTCTCCTGGCTAACAAAATCTGGCCTCTTTGCTGAGACAGAAGGCTTCGCCATTTCTATTCAGGACCAAGTAACCTCCACTCGCAATTACCAAAGGTATGTGATTGGGGATATGAGTGTAGAGGAACGCTGCCGACTTTGCAATCAACCCGGCGAAACCCTCCAACACTTAATGGGCAGGTGTTCTGCTTTGGCACAGACATAATATCTGAGTCGGCACAATGACGTTGCTGCGGTTGTCCATCAGGTCCTGGCTGCAAAGTCAGAGATGGTAAAGAAAGAGGTCCCATACTACAAGTTCAAGCCGGATTCAGTTCTCGAGACGAAACGGTGGAAGCTCTTGTAGAATGTTGCCATCACCACTGATCGCAGGGTCGAAGCCAACAGACCTGACATGATATGGGTCGACAAGTTTTCACGGAAAGGGATTATAGTTGACATAGCTATCCCTCTAGACCGAAATATAGCCGCTTCCATTGCCGAGAAGAAGCGAAAATATCAGGCCTTGGCTATTGAACTGAGTGATATGTGGAGGTTAGTACCTGTTGAAGTAGTTCCCGTGGTTATCTCTACAAATGGACTGGTCTCTGAAGAACTAACTTCGTCTGCAAGGCTTGGCCTTAACAACTGGCACATTCATACAATGCAAAAATTTGTTCTCCTTAGTACTGCACGCATCGCGAGGAAGTTTTTATTGATATAACATCACCTGACTTCACCGTCGAATCCTGACCGCTTGAGTTTGCAAGCGAAGCAGGTACCTTGGTTCTCTAAAGGTCCGGCTGTATGGCACCTCGCTAGGCGAGAGACTTAAAAATATAACAATAATAATAATAATAATAATAATAATAATAATAATTTATTACTGTAAATGAGACGCAACCCGGTGCCAGGGAAGGGCTAGTATTGATGGAGTATTCACCCTCAAACAAAATATTCAGAAACGCCGAGGAATGAACCTACAAACACCTCTTTTTGCTCATGGCCTTAGAAAAGGTTTTTGACAGTACTGAGACAAACACTCTAGACAAGCATGGAAAGGAATATCCAAAAACTAATAGAGATAATAAAAGGCATGTATGATGAAACTCATATATGTATCTTCCTAATACAGAGAGAAGATTGTATTTTAAAATAAATCAAGGGGTTAGACAAGGATTCCCACCATCACCTACGCCCACGTTGTTCCGCACCAATTTTATGATCATAAGAGAAGTATTGGGAATTACCAACTTACAAGAAAAGATAAATACCTTTAGAAAAAGTGGATAGACCATTTACAAAGAATGATTAATGAGTTCCGTTATCAACGAAAAAGTTGTCTTAGACAAGGACTAAAATCCCAAAACGAGCAAATCGGTTGTACACTAAATGCTATACTTTTTCTCGATTAATAACTATTTTGGATAGGTAAAATATATGTGATAGTTTGGACATACATGCCATCACTGCTCTCTCCCCTTACACTATTACTCATGTTGGAAATTTAGAGCCCCCCGAAACGTGTTTTTGTCAAAATCTCAACATTCATTTTTTCCATCATTACTTAACTCCTCTGTACTATGCATATGATAAATTAAACATTGACTCATTTTCCATGGGGTGAGTTTCATATGCCATTTGGTTAATTTCTTCTTTAATATTTAATCTTATAATATTGGAAAAACATAAACATGCTACATGTTTTATTTAGACTCCTTTAGAATTAATATAATTTAATTTTAAACTGCATGTTCAGGTTTTTCTTGTCATTATTTGGTGCTTCTGGAACAAAGAGTGAAAATTGTGCATTAACTTGTTAAATTAATCATGTTTAATGACACTTTTTGATGTTTTAAATTCTCATTTAGTGTATCTTTTGAATTATAATGGTATATGGCACAGGGGCATCCAGAAGGGAGGGATAACTGGGGCAACTTGCCCCAGGTCCCAACTTGTAGGATCTCCTATATTTTAAAAAAATTTGAAATAAATAACAAATGTATTTACTTCTAATTCAAATTAACTGCTATAGGTTATTTCCGTTTCATGGAGAAATGATTTGTTTGTTTATTGGGGATGAGGTTGGAAGGAATTTTTGTTTGTAATAAGAGGCCACTGAAGATCTTCTGCCTCAGACCCCTTGTTTTCTCTCAGCAACCCTGATATGGCATTTCAATGGCTAAATTTCAACATGTATCTCAAAAATTGTAACTCTTTAGAAGAGAGACAAACATTGCAAAATTTCCATTACTATCTAATAAAAGTATGATCAATTTCTATCATTTTAAAAAATTTCCACTTAATTTTGGTGATAAGTGTTGTTAGAACTCTGTAGATGATCTCACCTTTCAGTAACATTATTATATCAAAATGACCAAATTTTCAGAAATGTATTATTGAAATTTAAGTTATGTGCGTTAGAAATGATGGTACTGATTATATATAATGAGCCATCTTTATTTATTTGAATTTGCATTTTACAAAATTTATTTTAGACATTTGAAATAAAACAGTATTCAATTTGTATTATTATTATTAGCCTGGTTTAATCCCATTAAGGGTAAAGGCCTCCTGCATGCAGGGTGGGTGGTTGGCTTCTTGGTTGTTGCTTTTCTGGATGTCTTCAAACCTAGGTGTCGTTTGCAGTAGTGACATTGGCCCTCCTCCATTCGATATGCTTACACGTAGGTCTGTTGTGAGATGCACGTGTCCAGGTGTTGCATACTTCTTTCTTGTATTCTTATTACATTTCTTATTTGTATAAGGCAGGCCTAATTGATGTATTGTGATATGTCTTAATGTGAACAATTTTTAAATAGTATTTCATAGGCACCACTCCCAAAGGCACCCACTAAAACAAATAACAACAACTCTATTTTGAAGTATCCTGATAGGCGTGCAAATTTTATGCTTGCCATGGGCGCCTGAATACCTATATAGGCCTCGGTTGTGGGAATGTTCCAGCCATAAAAGTGCTTAATCCAATGTGTCAAAATATCTGTAAACATGTCTACAATTTCCTATTCCTATTTCTGAATTGGACTCTCAAAAACTTTATAAAATATTCAATGAATGTCATAATCATTCAAATGAACACTGCTGTGGCTTTTGTACAAACATGAATAATTATAACCCTCTTTATATTTGTACATATCTATCTATTTCTCTATTTGTATTTATGTATTTGTACTATTGTCATGATGTTCTCGGGGAATTTCATGTTAAACAATATTATTTTTTAACCATTCCATAGATTTCAATCATTTCATTTCTTTTTTCAATAGACATAATCACCTACAGTTGAATTTTTGTTTAACCTTAAACAATATATAACAAGAACAAAACATAAAAAATATATAACAACACAAAGTATGCAAAATATTATAACAAGATTTTTTAAAATTAGACACCAAGGGCAGATGTCAAGAAAATGTTGTTATTATCATTAAGCAGAGACATGATTTTGTTTTCTAGGGTTAAAATTTCTATAATTATTAATTCGAACCTCGCATGTCTCTACAGAAGGCAATTTACATCTGTCTTGTACTACTAAAAAGATGGTGATCAAGTAATAAAATCAAGTTTAATAAGCAAAACTGTAAGTTCAGAAAAGGTGGGAGATTGCAAAAAGAAGATACATTCACACATAAAATAAACTTGTTACTAGTTTTTGATACCTTGGTATCATCTTCAAAATTCACTTTGATTTCATACAACATATAAGCAGGATTATTGCCATGGTGAATATTTATGGCTTGAAAAATCAATACTGGTTGTCAACAACCGCAACAAAAGTTTACAATTTTCAAATTAAACTAATTTTATACTCTAGATTAAAATCAATAAAATATTGGCCAGTGTGAAACCTACATGAAATTGAGGAAGACAAGTCTTTTTTCTAAAGTATATGTACCAACTTCCAATGAATTGCTCTGCAACTCTTTCCCATATAAAGTACAATGAAGAATTCTTTTGAAGAAGTATTTCATTGAAATTTAACTTTAGTTGAAATGTGCTTATGATTTCGTTTCTTCAACTAGAAGAGAACTGTATAAATTTTGTTTACAAAAACTATGTGGATGGACCCACCTTCAAACTCTGAAAATGGCTACAACAATGTCAGCATAACAATAATATTATAACACGAACAACATGCCATGAAGTACATTTTCTTCTTTACTGACAGAAGAACTACTATGATTTACATTGATTGAATACCTGCCAACAACACCACAAATGAACTGCTGATAGATTCATATTCTCATTATCCAAAATGAAGAAAACGTAGAGATACTTGAGAAAATTAAATGTTTGCAAAATTGCTTGTCATACTTAAGTACACCTTTTCTCTATTTCTCAAGTCAGCAAATAGTCTTATAATATATCTAATTATTAGATACGATATATTTACAAAAATAAAATTTAGAAAAATTAAGTCACTAAAATTAGAGAACGTTAAATATTTTCAGTATTTAGTACTAGAAGTAAACCAAAATCAGTGTGGAAATTAAAGGCCAATAATAAACAGAATGAATGGTAGAAAAAAAAATGAATCACTGTAGATGCTAAATATCAATGACACAGTATATATCGTGGAGAGATGAAGAATTCCACATGTAAACAGAGATACATAGAGACATGAAAACACAGATCTACCATTGATATTTATCATTTCCCTTTAATTTATGCATGGAATATGTATACAACAATTGTTTCTTACCTCAGGAACAGGTTTTACACTATTTTTATAGCTTTCCATCAAGAGTTTTGATGATGTACTTTCACTTTTTATTTTATTTTAAGGCTATTCACATGGTTTTAATATCTGAAGGTGACTTCAAATTTTAGAGGTTGATACATTCTCAAGTAATAATGAAACCACATTTCTATATTTGCTCTTGCAAATCTTTATTCGCTGTCAACTTTTAATTAATCTACATTACTGCTTTTACAACTTGTTCTTGTAAAATCTTTGTTTATTGCTGACTATTATTATGTAATATAATTATGATTAATTATGATTAATTTAAGTAATTTATTGGCATATTAACTGTTTTATATTTTAATACTGAGGTTTCAATGGATTCGATAACATTCAAAGGTTAAATTAAACCCCTGTTTCCAACCAAGTTAATTTGGTTGTAAATTTTATACCTTTTTTATAAATACATATTGATCATGTACATTTTATCAATCTGTATTCAAGTTTGTGGTTTCCTACCTTTCCTACAGTTAATAATTGGTCATTAATTATCACATTGCTTAGTACCTAGTTTGAAATAAATTCAAAAACCGTAATACAGTAATTTGTTCAACAATCTAAACTAAGAAGAAAGTTCTTTTCAAAACAGTCTCTCTGTTGATAATAAACTATAGTTTTATATTTTCTCCTTTTTCATTAGATGTATAAAACAAATAAAAAATAGAAAGAACAAAAGAAAGAAAATTTAATACTGAACAAAAGGTATCATTACCAAAGACATTTGGAACAAAGTTCTCAAACATGGCTTTTGAGAAATAAAAAGAAAAGAATCAGTCAAGTTTATAGGTTAAAAACAAGAAAATTTTGAAACAATGGAATTAGGTACTACTAGATCATTTGATATTTGATGTTTTACAAAGCAAACTGAAGTGCAAAAGATAGTCGAACAATACTTGTCACCACAGCAAGACTTTAATCGTAATTGGGATTGCAACATTCGATGGAAATAACAAAAATATTAATTTGTGACCAAACTTGAACTGTTGATGACACATTAATGTTTTATAAATATTTTTCTAAGTTAGTTGTAAATTCTACCTAATTTTCTGCTATAATTGTTTTAGAGTATGAAATGTCAAATTTCACATGTATTAATATATTTCACTCTTTTACAAAATTAGAATTCTTTGCACTATCAGGCAATATAAGTATATTTCTATCTAGTAGCAACAAAGAGAACTGCATACATGGATCAAGCAAAAGTTTTGTATAAATCATATTAATTTACACACAAGAAAAAATATTATTTTAATCGATGTTTTAGTAAAATAAATTTAAGTAATTTAAAATAAATTCATTTTCAAATTGTAAACAGACGGAAACAAACATGACTCAATATATTGCTTTCGTTTTTCAAGCTATTCACACGTTTTCCACTCGAAAGCGAATTATTTTCGTGGCTAAATCGATAATATTTAACAATTTCGTGATAGCTACATGCAGTGATGCATAAATACCGGAAGGTACCAGTTTACAGATAACCCAAAGCGAGCAATGCGGTTAAAACGGGTTACAGCGGCCGGCAAGAGTTGTCAACCTTGGAGAAGGCGATACAGCGCCTAGCCGAACGTCAGTTGCCAAGAAAGGTTAGCTTGGCTATCGTAAGGTCATCATTTGGAATCAAAACATCATTCCTTCTACAGAACAGGAAAGATCCAGTTTACTACATTCAGTTCTATTCAGACTGTCTCCGTACATCATGCTGTCCACATTACGGCACATCGTTCGTCCAACAGAGTTACAGGCAAGTAGTTATAGAAGTTACTTTAATTACCTTGCGATTCTGAGGAGAACATGTGTATCTAAGCAAACTTTCATCACCACTTGTTCGATATAGTATGTAAACATTAAAGGCATGACTAGGTAAGTGGGACTGTGCGAGTGGTACCAGATGTATCCGCAAAGGCGCAAAATTTGAAAGTGCTGTTTATTTGCAATATATTTTGCACACTCTATTTTTCTTCAGAAGTCGATTTATCACGTTCAATATGTTTAATAAGACACTTTTATAACTGTAGTAAACTTTTCTTCAGTTTTAGGGCTGTAAAAAATATCTAAAATGGTTAAAATGCCTGTTGGAAGGATATATATTGTAAGGGCCCGAAATAGTTTAATGCTCACTTTTCATACACGGAAAATCATTTGCGTTAATTAAATTGCAAGGAAAGTCAAGTTTATGTGCTGTTTACATTCACTTTTTGTATTAATGATTTGATTATTCTACGGATGTTACAAGATCCGCAATACTGACTTTTCAGTTGCTTAATTAACTACGCCATAATAATCCACTTTGCATAATTAAGTGATGTCTTTTCAATTGTTTAATCGTTTACACCTCTTTGAATCACGAGAACAATGTGCATTCCTGACCCAGCGTCAGTTGGCCCTAACGCATACTCATACACCGATAAAAACACAATCGTAACTCTTCGACCTTCTGAGGTAATTACGGGGCTCCCACATACACATTTGTTACCAGGACCGTCTGTTATGCTTTCGTCTAAATTACTTACATGGAGGAGATTACTTGAGTATACAGTATCTCGGAACCGCCTGAATGTGATATGCTGCGAGTTGTAATCCGCCTGAGCGTAGGTGTTTGTTGTAAGTGTGATCGCAGAAGGCCACGCATTTTGCTGATTCCAGCACACAGGAACCTGTGAGTTAATGGCAAATGTTTGGTGGTTTTTATTGCAATTTAATTTTATTAATTTGTTGCGTTTTTTTGCAACATGACTCTTAGCTCTTTTTGGGCATTGAGTGTGTATACATCTGGAGTAATCCTCTGTTAAGTTCTGTCGTTTGTCTCGTAACGTCGCAGTCAATCAATGCCTTTTATCCCTTCGGCCAGGGACTCGGAGCCGTTAGTTACCGAGGTTCCCCGGATGGTCCCTCTTCCGAGAATCCGCGCTGTCTCAAGATGCTTAACTCTCATGACTTCACGACGCATAGTTATACCACAGTATACTGTGGTTATACAATTCGGTCGACGTTCCCGGTAATACAAAGATTAACAAACTACGAAACAGGCAATTCCTTCCAAACCCGTTTTATTCAACAATTTTAAAACTATATTTACCAAAAAATAGATTTCGCTTTCATCTCGTAAATTTATTGCGTTTGGAGAATTCATTGTTATATTCGAGAAGAGCTATAATGAATTCATATGAAATGTTAATTCTGTTAACAAAAACATTCATAAAACATATGCACATGAGCCGTGTAAATCTCTTTCGAGTGCTAGCTGCGGTACGTCTCTGTCGGGAGACGTTATTTTATGGCATTTGAATGCAATACATGCTCTTCATTAAAAGGATTTTATAACCATATCAAAGATAACAGCAACCCAATTGCCCTGAAATTGTTTCCAAGTGTCTATCTCTCTCACGTCTGACCGTGTCCTTCAAACATACGTTTTCTCGTAGGTGAGTTGAACGTTGGGTCAAATGAATGTTCTTTCCCTTGCATTCTACCCCCTTTTATCACATCTTCTCATTACCTCGTTCTCCTTTGTTTCGATTCATTTTATTCCTTCTCTCTTCGTTTACTGCCTTATTTTTGTTGTCCACCCAATCCTCACTAGTTCTTTCTCTATCTGATTACATTTAGGGCCACTTTCCCCCTTTCTTTTCCATCACTCATTTTCTCTTTCTTTTTCATATATGTAGTAGATTCAATGGAACCTACTAAATAAATTTCCTTTTATTTCCTGCTTTACTTTTATTTATTTATTTACCGTAGATTTTATGGAATTATTTTATTGACTGCTGATAGTGTCTTGCTTGTGAAAAATTCAAGTTAGTGACCCTACAAAATAGTTGTCTTCAATTTCCCCTCCACAGTACCCCTAAGCAGATGGGGATTTATTTTCACAAGTCGGGTACATTAAGCTACTGCCTTATGACTTAAGCAGCTAGACAGGTGGATTTTCTTAGAAACTAACTAAAACTAACTTACCTTTAGCTTAATCTAATTGTACAGTTAATATGTAAGCACTTTGGCTCGTCGTCTTCTTCCTCGTCGTCTTCTTCCTCGTCGTCTTCGTCGTCTTCTTCCTCGTCGTCTTCTTCCTCGTCGTCTTCGTCGTCTTCTTCCTCGTCGTCTTCGTCGTCTTCTTCCTCGTCGTCTTCGTCGTCTTCTTCCTCGTCGTCTTCGTCGTCTTCTTCTTCGTCGTCTTCGTTGTCTTCTTCCTCGTCGTCTTCTCCGTTTTGAATGATCTGAAGTTCATTTATTACTCACGTTATGTTGATGACTCCTTTATTGTTCTTCCTCAAAAGCAAATTGATGGATTATTACAGAAATTCAATGCTTTTAATGATAAAATAAAATTTACTTTAGAAACTGAAACGAATTGTTCTTTAAACTTTTAGTTGTGACACATTATAGAAAAAATACAATGTTTGAAACATCTTGGTACAACAAACCTGTTTTTTCTGATATTATGTTGAATTACCTATCTAAACACCTTTTTAGTATTAAGAAGTCTGTTGTTTCAAATTTAGTTGACAGAGCAATACAAGTGTTGTCTCCCCGATTCCATATTTATAATTGCAATAGAGTTTTAGATATATTGAAATTCAATAATTACTATTTAAAATTCATAGAAAAAATTATATCCAAAAGACTGAAATTTATTAAATATGGAAAATCTTCCAGCAATACTACCACACAATTTGGATGTGAAGAATTTACGAATAATTTGATATGTTCACCTTATATCCCCCAGATAAATCACATTCTTAATAAACAGCTTTTAACCAAATTTAAATTTAAAGTACTAAATAGAGTGACAAATAATTCATACAGTTAAAAAACTTGAAAGATACTAGAGGGAAAGTAGACAATTACAATGTAGTGTATCAGATCAAGTTTACAGATTGCAATATACATTGGTCAAACCAAACGTAAGTTGAGCACAAGACTACTTGAACCCAAAAGGAATATAAAAGACCTGGCGTGTATACAAAATTCTCTAACAAGATATAGTTACAATTTCCCATAACGTAAATTTCAAGGGTATACACATTTTAGACTGCGAAAAATTCGTATATCCCAGATTAATATTAGAAACGGTATATCAGAACATAATCTTGTTTGAATACACAGGTGGAATCTAATTAATTTACTAGTTTATATGATGGATTATTAAGTAATTTTTCTCAAAATGAAGATATTCCTCTTACTAACTATTAACTTCTTTCTGTCTAACTTATTGTAATTTTGTAATGACCCTCTCAACCTCTCTCTCTGTCTACTTCTTTTCATACAGTAATTTGGTATAATGAAATACTCAAAAGTTATTATCAAGATGCGGTTTAGTTTGACTTGTGTAAATTAATAATATATTCTTCTGTGTATATCTGACCACTGTCAAATTATTTTATTTATTTTGTCAATTAATTCTGACGATGGAAACTACTACTTTCCGAAACGTCGCGATGTATGTATTATGTAATAAATATTAATATAAAGCAATGGTAATGAAAAATGTTCTGTCTTTAAAATCAAAGACCAAAAATATTGTAGTATATTCATGTAATGCTGCCGAGAAAACGGGGAATTTTCGACAGAAAAACTCTTATTACAATGCCCTGGTAATAAAAAAGTAGATAAATCCAGTTGCTAAATTTAGAAAAAAAATTCTCTAGCACGTAGAGTAGCCGAAATCTGTTTGTGGGTCCTTGATACCGAAAAATCTAATGACGGCAAAACGTCTGTCCGTCTGTGAACAACGCTAGCGGCTAAACCGTTCAGTCGATTTTCTGCAAAATTGATATTCCCGAACTGATCTGGCTAATGTCGCGGGCCTTTGAATTTGAAACCAATATGGACATTTTCGAAATTTTCAAAAAATGCTCCATCGTGTTTGATTAAACTTTGTGGTTGGATAGTGTCAAGGACGTTTACGAGAATGGTGCAGTTCTCATGTTCGTTAAAAATCCGGATTTTTCGAAAATTGCAAATTTTCAAAATTTTTGCGGTGTCCTCCTACAACTCCAGTTATGAAGATTTTTCCCTTAAGGAAATATGTTCGTTAAAGATAGATTTTGAAATAAGGTCATGAACTATTTTTCGAAAATTTGTACTTTTCGCGTAATTTTGCAAGAAAGTATGGGCGAGAAAGTACCTTCTATTTTAGCATCACTAATTTACTATCTTTCACACTGGTTTTCTTATTTTAATTCAAAATATCTTGATCATGTTTCAAGATTCTAACTTGTCTTATGCCTTTTCTTAACAATGATTTGCGTCTTTCGAAGTACAGGTGGGAATGATGAAAAACGTTAGGATGGTTAGAAATTAAATAAAAATTGTGTTGGTTATGTATGATGTTCTTATTCCTCATGTTATCGAGGTATTTTTACTTTCTCGCCTTATTTTTCGTGAAATATTGTTGTTTTTCTTTCTCTCTTTCTTTCGCTCTCTCTTTCGCTCTCTCTTTCTCTCTCTTTCGCTCTCTCTTTCGCTCTTTGTTTCGCTCTTTGTTTCGCTCTTTGTTTCGCTCTTTGTTTCGCTCTTTGTTTCCCTCTTTGTTTCCCTCTTTCTTTTAATGTTTCCTGCGCATTTCGGGATTGGAGATAAGTTTCCCACTAGAAGCAAACAGACCTAGATGTTGATGTGTGGTTACTACTGGTAGGGGTGTATTTTCTGCTTCTTTCTGTTAGATGGTCGATTGTCTAATAAGCAGAATGCTGCGTTTGCTGCTCCATTGTCAGATGGTACAGCTGCTGATGTATCTTAATGATTTTCAGACATGTCGGTTGTCGAACAACTAGAAGGATGTTGACAAAGAAAGATTCATCAAATAAATTCGTATCAACGGATCATATTCCAGTGGTTTTAAATCCTTTCATATCATTGGATATCATCGCCGCTTTTGAATACGCTTCACAGAGTGCTGATATTTGAAATTGGGAAACACCAACTCCATTTGCCCCTTTTGCTGCCTATTGTGCGACAGAAAGGACGATTCGCATTAAAAGTGTAATAAAATCAAAGAGAAGGAAAATATTTATTATTGATTCCTAAATTGAACTAGTTCAGTTTTGGCAACTTGGACGTGGTTCAAAATAGGCAACTACGTATTGTGGAAACAAATGAAAGATAAACTAACCAAAAAATCCTGCCCCATTAACTTATTATATGGAATAATTATAATTATATTATCATTATATAAACTATTAACTTATTATATGAAATAATTATATTATTATAATGGAACTCACCTTGCCTGTGGATTTAAGTCTCGTATCTTTCAAATCTACTCAGGTATCTCTATTGGAACCCTGGGTATTCCTAATGCATATATACTTGGGTTTTCATAACGTGGTGTGTGAGGGACTTGTCTTCACGATGGAATATGGCACGGCTCTTTGCGTCTTTCTGGGTCGTGCCGCCAGATGTTGCATGATTGCGACCATATCAAGCAGTGCTGCGGATCAAACAACATCTAGTGGCACAACGGAGAAAGGCGCGAAAAGCCATGCCATATTCCATCGTGAAGACAAGTCCCTCAAACACCACGTTATGAAAACCCAAGTATAGGCGTGCGCGAGAAACGTAAGGAGTGGTTTCTAAGGAAAGGAAAACGTTTCTAAGCCTCCTTCTTTCCTTTGAAATTTATTTGCAAATGACATTTTACTAGTAAACGAATAAGACTTACTGCAAGGACATTTTATTGAAATTATAACTTTAATGATAAATACATTTTAAAAAATTGATTTTCTGTTAAACCTTTTACACGGTTGCATTTTACACAGATGGCTTGGGGAGCCTCTTTTCAAAACTCGTATAACGTGTAGCGTCACGTTGGCGGTCGTGGGTGGGAGGAGGAGCGGAAGTATCGCATACCTGCGGGCATGAATAGCTGGGCACCCGGCGTTGGGATACCTTTAGACAAAGGGGACGCCAGCTTGACCGGGAAGGTCACGTGGTAGACGCGAGCCTCCCTCCTACACCTAGGACGACCGTCCTAGGTGTAGGAGGGAGGCTCGCGTCTACGTGACGGCTGCACTCTGGTAGAAATCGAACCGACGAGCTCAGACGGTGGGTTTTATTCTGGAAACCTCGCGCGATGCGCAAGACTTTACGCCCAGGCTGGAGCGTGTCGTGCGTATTGCACGGGTGACGAGGTCACGGTAGTGGCGCGGGAGTAGCGTCAGAGGAGGCGGGGCCTCCCTTGCTATGTGGGGTATCCACAGGGAAATACAAGTGTGTAGTTTCGGAGCAGAAGTTGGTTATTGTACATACATGTAAATAAACTTGTACATACTTGTGTGTGTCTGTGTGTTTTTGTCCATGACGCCACAAACGTTTTCCCAAATCGGCAGGTTAAAAATGGGGAAAGCAAGAATTGAACACATTTAAGGTAATGAACTGTTTCATTATGTGACCCTACATGGCACCTTTCAAAATTTTCAGGGAGTAGTACGGAGTTATTTTGTCTTTTTTCAAAAGAAATTGCGTTGTTTAAACGGAAATAACAATTTAGATCAAGTTATTATTTTTATTTTTCACTTATTTAAATAACAATGTAAATAAATATTTTTTAAATAATTTAAAATATAAAATATAATGATTTAAATACATTAAGGAGCATGGTAACGTACGAACGGCATCTAGTAAGTTCGCAGGAAAAGAGCGCAGAGCTCTTGAGACATTTCCTCGAATTTTCCTTTCGTTCCTCTACTTTCCTTCTCCGTTTACTATATGGTAACTTGAGCATAAATAGACAATTGTTCAATTTTAAACGGAATCCGTTCTGTCCGTTTTTATCCAAAACCCCAATGATACCCGCGATCCGTATTATACGGTATTATAAAGGTGACCCGTATGATACGGGTAGCTATATGAATACGCGCGCGTTGACCCATTAGAATACCCGCCCATACGGATCCTGTGTAACCGCGTGACCTAAACTCCAAGAGCTCTG
The DNA here is from genome assembly GCA_011170035.1 of Teleogryllus occipitalis. NCBI lineage: Eukaryota > Metazoa > Arthropoda > Insecta > Orthoptera > Gryllidae > Teleogryllus > Teleogryllus occipitalis. The sequence continues at coordinate 558,307 of BLKR01000252.1, read as the reverse complement.
GTGCACGCTCGGGCAATCGCATGCTTCGGAACTCGAGATCTGCGGAGGCAGGAGGATTGAACTATTCATGGTAGTGACGCGCATTGGGAATGGACAACGTTGGTGATTAGAGAACAGCTCCATGAGATCAATTCTAAAGGCACTGTCCGGTTGAACTCAGTCCACCATCAATTAGTAAAATGAACTAAAAATACAGATTTATTGCGAAGAACATGTCTAACTTATTTTAAAAAATAGGAAGGAATATAATAAAAATGCGACGGACAGGGGACAAAACTTCTGAAGAGGTAAAAACGAGCCCCCCTGCTTCCTACGCATATGTGAAAGATAACCCCTTTTAGGCTGACACTACCAAAATACGTCACATACATTTTTACGGTTTTTGACTAAATAAATAAATATCTAAATTGGTTATCACAAAAACCAAATATGCCACATTTAGAACTATTTAATTGCTAATTAATTTCGCAAAATCATATTTTGCTCTTTAAATTTTTGCTTAATTAATAGCTAGCTTAAGATTAAGCTAACACTACCACAATAAGTTACGACAAAATCAAATATGCCATATTGTAGACCGATTTAATTGCTAATTAATTACGCAAAAATAATTTAATTGCACTTCAAACTTCAGAGTAATTAATGGTGAGCAAGCTTAAGATTAAGCTGGTACTAGCACAATGGGTTACTACTAAATAAAATGTGCCATCTTGTAGAGCGATTAAATTGCTAATTAATTACGCAAAAATAATTTAATTGCTCTTAAAACTTCCGAGTAATTAATTGTGAACTGCCAGGCGCGCTTGCCGGCCGGCCGGCCGACTGGCTGGCTGAAGTCACGAAGTGGGCCGCCGTACCGCCAGCGCGCCAGACCGCCGCCTGATGGCGGCAGATTTAAATGAAATACACGGACTGGCCGAGAGCTGACTTAAACATTGTATTTTTTCGATCAACAAACCAAACTAGTCGAATGAAAATTATGACAATTCTTTATTATGTTTATAAAGACCGTTCATAAACTTTAATTATGGTCGCTGAATTGCCATATGTGTGTCCTAACGTACGTTGGTGTTGGTTTCATTTTATCATAGTACGTTAGACCTCTGTGGTATCGATTTACAAGTTTATTTTGTTGAAATTGTGTTGTTTGAATTGTTTATCGCGAAACATTGCCAATATGCTATTAACTCCTTACATGAAGTATTTATTCACGTGACTAAGTGTTATTTCACGGTGGCAAAATAATGTATAACTGAAGATTTGATTTTGGACATTCTTTATGGCATATGCTAGTTTTAAATCAGTAATTCGATTGACGAATTTTGCACATGTTTAGATGTTTAATTATTGTGGAGAGTAAACATTCTGTTTGCAAAATTGGTTCCATTGCTATTTGGCTCATGTCCTCAAATGTTGAGTTATTTTTGCGAGTTTTTCTTTACATATGTCTTGTTGACCTCATGACATTGTTGACCTGATATATCTATTTCCATGTATATTACGCCTTTAAAACATTCAGTTTAAAACAATCTGGCATCCCCTTTTCCAAATAGTCTTCCTTATTTCTTAAATACATGCAATTACAGTTTTGTCAAAATATTTACGTTTTTTGGTAATCATTATTGTTTAACTAATTTGATTTGATGTGTGTAATGCCCGACATTAAGATCTTGTATGAGCCCTGATAAAGTCAATTAGGCTTAGTTAAATCGTTGGCAATGTTATAATGCTTTAAGAAATAAACCAAATATTTCAAAGACCCAGAAGAATTAAAAACTTCTCTGCTGTGCAGCAAGTAAAATATTAAGATGAGTAAAGTAAAAATGTTATAACAAAAAAGTATACATAAAAATGAAAGTGAAATATTGAATTAAGTGTTAAATTTAAGTTTTACGTACTTTTTGTTATTGTCTATAATAAACGAATTAAGAGTTACTGTTCTGCACACAAACTACATAGAAGTTCAATACATTATTTATTTTTTAAACTGTTTCTGTGTCAATAATGTTAGTTTTAATATTACACGTACTATTGATCATCATAATTCTACATGAAAATTACAATATTAATTTTGTATTAAAGATAACATTTCCAGTTATAGTAATTAATGAAATTAATAAATACTAGTGTCCTGTAAAACAAATGAACTGTTGAATCATATCACACAAACTGGTTATCCATAAACAAGCTCATACACTGCTCATGGAAAAACAAGTAAAATACTCTCATATAACAAGAATTGTATTATGCACTCTCCTATCAATTTTTTTACAAAACACTGTACTTGAGTTTTCGTAACGTGGCAGCCAATGGTAGTATCTTTAAGATGGAATATAGCACGGCTTTTTGCGTCCTTCTCGGTCGTGCCTCTACATCTGCAGCACTGCTTGATACAGTCTCGATCATGCGACATCTCGCGGCAGGACCAAGAAAGACGCAAAAAGTCGTGCCATATTCCATTTTGAAGATAGTACCCTCAGCTTCCTCGTTAAAAAAAAACAAGTGTAAATTATACTGCGGTAATATCATGTAGTATATTCGGATAAACATTACAACAGTGGTATACATAACAAGAATATAAGTTGTATACATAATAAGAATAATATTTGCCCGTTGCATGTGGAGTTCCTCAAGGATCGATTTTAGGCCCTATTCTGTTCCTACTTTACGTAAACGATATGCCCTCGACGATTCGAAACGGAAGAACGGTTCTCTTTGCGGTTGATACGAACATCCTTTGCAATAAAGAAACCGTAAATAGTACAATATCAGATGTTTCAAATTGGATCCGAAATAACAAATTAATAGTAAACGAAAAGAAAACGGTTTTAATGCAGTTTTCCATTTCAAATAAACAATTCTGTGCTCCATTGAAAATGAACAGTGTACCATTGACTGATGTTAAGGCAACAAAATTTTTAGGTCTCTCAATTCAGTCAAACCTTAAATGGAACGTCCATTTAAATGAATTGAACACAAAATTAAGTTCATTATGCTACGCGTTCAGAATTCTTGCAAATTCAGTCAGCCTTCATACTGCTCGTTGTGTATACTTCGCGAATGTTCATTCCCGCCTGAGATATGGCATAATATTCTGGGGAAATACATCTTATAGCTCCCAGACTTTAAGATTACAAAAACGAATTGTACGAATAATAACCAAATCCCACCCACGTGATTCATGTAAGCCTCTCTTCATTAATCTAGGAATTCTACCATTACCGTGTCTTTTTATTTACGAATCAGTGGTTTTTGTAAAAAATGACTTGCTTAAGGGCGGGAATATATTTTCAGAAAATGCCGAAGTCTATTACTATAACACTCGACGTAGAAATCATATTCATCAGGTGACAGTATCAACGGCTCATTACAAAAAATTCACATACAATACATGTACATTATTTTACACCACTTTGCCAGATGACATTAAACGATTAAATTCAATAGAAAAGTTTAAATCACAAGTGAAATCGTTTCTGCTGCATAACTGTTTCTATACAATTAGAGACTATACTGAGCATCACAAGAAAAGTAACATTAATTTTAACAATGATACATAATGCATTAATTACCATTTGGACTGTATAAATGTGTATAAACAACCTGTAACAACTATTGTAACACAGCTTCCGGGTCAATGACCCCCATCTCGATCAGGTTTTTCGTCCGGTTTCCCTGATCCATTGAGCAAATGCTGAGATGGCCCCTTGTTTTGCTTCTGGACATAAATGTAACTTCATTTTCTGTGCACGTCTTCTAGAATTCAGTGGGAAATACAATTATTCAAATTATCGTTTCCACGTTGTCGCGGCAGGAAGTAATAAGAGCCAAAATTTATTGCTTATTTATCCTTGAAAATAGATTTTATTACATGGGAGTTTTTTTTGTTTGTTTTTTTCTCCCTTTCAAAATTCAAAATTTATTGCTTATTTATCCTTGAAAATAGATATTATTACATGGGAGTTTTTTTGTTTTTTTTCTCCCTTTCAAGATTCAAAACTTAAGTAGTATATGATTTAGTGTAGGGATCACAGAATTTTGAAAATGTGCACACAATTCACTTTTCCCCATAGCCCGTCGTACGCAGTTTTTTAACTGTTTTTTGACGTAAAATAAATAAATAAATAAAATAAATAAGAATATCAAATAAATTGTTCAATAACGCAACAGGTAAATAGCAATTATATGACGGTGGATACCTTTTCTCTTGGAGCCTTGCTGTTGCATGACCTCAGTTGTGTTCTCATAAATGATGCACTAAGTATGAGAATTATGTTGGTACACCCAGTATGAAAAAGGTAGAATAACACGATCAAATATTCGCATTTTTTAGACAAATTTGAAACTGTTTCATTATTTTTGTACAATTTTTCCCAAGATCCTGGGTATCTAACGATTTCATGAACTCTCACATCACCATAAGCAACTTAGTTTTCTCTCCATTCTTCATGAATACCATATTAGTAATAACTATTATATTCAATGCAAATGAATTAATAAAACACATACGTGAATGACACAATAATTACGCATATTCAAGAAATGAACTCATAGAAGACTATGTGGAATAAGGAATGTCATATTGTATGAAACTGAATGTTCTAAAGCAGTAATACACAAACATATAGATATTTCTTGTAACACATATGTTACAAGGAACTTATAAGCCATTAGTCAACATTATAGAACAGGAATCAAATAACAAAGTAACAAATGTTCCAAACCCAATTTCCTCCTTCGTAATAATTAAATAGGTATATAAATATTTTTGTATGAATAATATATGTCGTCATTCCTTCTTCTGATCTTCATTCTTTCATGTCGATCGAAGAAAATACAATATTGAAGTCAGCTCTCGGCCAGTCCGTGTATTTCGTTTAACTCTGCCGCAACCAGCCAGGCGGGCGGCGGTGGCGGTCGGGCGCGCTGGCGGCCCGCTGGTCCACTGCGTGACTTCAGCCGACCGGCCGACGGGCGCGCCCGGCAGTTGACAGTTAATTACTCGGAAGTTTGAAGAGAAATTAAATTAATTTTTGCGTAATTAATTAGCGATTAAATCGCCCTACAATATGGCATATTTGGTTTTATGGTAACCCATTGAGCTAGTACCAGCTTAAATCTTGAGGCTAGTTTACCATTAATTACTCTGAAGTTTGAAGAGCAATTAAATTATTTTTTGCTTAATTAGCAATTAAATCGCTCTATAATATGGCATATTTGGTTTTGTCATATCTCATTGTGGTAGTACCAGCTTAATCTTAAGCTGGCTCACCATTAATTACGCAAAAAAATTGACCAAAAAATTTTTGCGAAATTAATTAGCAATTAAATAGTTCTAAATGTGGCATATTTGGTTTTGTGGTAATCTATTTTAGTAGTGCCAGCTTAAGAGAGATTGAAAAATACCCATACGAGCGAATTCTTGGCGCACAGTGCACTTAATTTTCGATACACAAGTTGGATTCCGAGAACGCATTGTGTCCAAACGAGTATGGTAAATGCCAGAGGCAGTATTCATTCCTTCAAGGATCGTGGCAACCAATTCATTATATTCCTTCATGGGTCGTGGCAACCAATGGCAATAATCGCAAATAGCTCAAAATTTTACCTGGTGGCCCTTTCAGGGTCTCCTTAATATCGCTTCGCACTCGAGAGAGCTGCAGTTTGATCTCATTAGTGATAATAAAGGAAGTTTTGAAAAGAAACAAAACCAACTTAGTGGTGCTACAATAGCACATACTTTCTCGTGTTATTTCTAAATTTCGAAAATTCAGAGAGGTCCACGAAAATGAGACCTGTGCCAATATTTTAAGCGTTCTTTGTATTTGTGGAAAAAATGTAGGACAAAATTACGAACTGTTTTTGGGAAAATGCTTTTTTTGATAATTTGCATTAACTTCAAGGAGAAATTACTTGAAAACCACTATTTTTTGGAAAAAATATACGCTATCTTTTTAAAAAAGTTGATTTTTAGAACGGGTTTAATTCAAAGCAAAACGATCTATCTTCAATTTTGTAGTTTTGAACCGTTAACTTTTTGCAATTTTTGAAAATACAGTGAGTTCGTTGGAAATGAAACTAGCTCCCCTTTTTTACCGTCTTTTGATAGATACGAGGAGAAAATTCAAAGAAAAATTTGAAGCCGTTTTGAGAAAATAATTGTTTAATAATTGCCTTATTTCACACAAAATTACGCGAAAACTGCCCATATTCTCGAAAAATTGTACATGACGTCATTTTAAGATTTGTTTTCAAATAACAGATTTGATGAAGGAAAATATATCTATCTTCAATCTTGTAGTGTTAGGAAGATGTCGAAAATACTGAACTTTTCCAAATTTCGAAAAATCAGAGATATAAATGAAAATGAAATCTGCACACCATTAACTTAAGTGTCCTTTATGCTATCCGACAAAGTTGAATCCTAAAATATTTGGAACCATTTTTGAGAAAATGTTGAAAATGTTTTTAAGACTTCATGTAAAGTTCTCCCAAAAATCAAAACAGCATTTCAAACTCGCAGCGCTCACAGCAATCGTGAACACTTTGGCTGGAAAAGTGGCTTTGGAAAAATGTATTACTGTTACCAAGGTTGCTTTCTTTTTTGCCAGTACAGCTGCATGACCTCTTTGATTGTACTTGCACCTCTATTCGAACATCTAGGACCCACAAACAAACCATGATGGTTTATGAATTTTGGACTCTTCATTCCATGTTGCGAAGTTGTTTGCATTGCTTTGCATACTTAATGTAGTTATATTATTTTGTAGGGTTAAATGTGAAATCGTTAACAAAGTGTAGGTAATGTAAAATTAAAAGTATAAGTGTTAAGGAAATATTTGCAATTGCAAGATTTCAGTCCATTTGAGAATGTGGTGCAAATACAAGTATGAGTACTTGAAAGCTTTAAACAGAGGAATACTGAAATGCATTCTTATTTAATCTATGATCTGATTACTATGAAATTACATGGAGTTACATAGAGCGTATAGACATTATATAACTTTAAAGGTGTGCTGCTTTAGTATTAAAAAGCGTGTTTAATATTTTTAGAGGAGGCATGCCCTACGTCTTGCTAGCTTGTGGACTGGGAATGAACCAATTCAGCAAGATGATCCTGAGATGTTTGACCTGATCCAGCAAGAAAAGAAGCGCCAGTGTAGTGGATTGGAGCTCATTGCATCAGAGGTAATATATTATTATTTTAAAGGGTATAACTGGATAAGGTGGTGAAAATTGCGCCCAAACCAAATTGATAATCGCGATGTTCATATGAAAGAGAGAAAAAAATGCCGTAGATTCACAAAAAATCAGCCTCCTAGGGCAATCTGTTGCAGAGATATGAGAAACGTGTTTTTCATGTTTTATTTTTTTCTCAGCTTCTATTACATGTATCAGGCTGAAAAAATTGCAGAGATGGGGGAAAAAGTTGAATTTTAAGGTATTTTTGTCAACAAATTCCTATGACATTCAAATAGAAAAAAATTGAAATAGATTTTCGGTGTGATAACGTTGGAGTACTGTCTCAATTTCCCCCTAAGAATGTGTCTTATAACATTCTATAACATATATATTCTTCAGATTTTTAAACAATGTGGATGGTAGTGAAAAAAATTTAAACCAATTTTATCAGTTCAAAAATTTGAAATTCGCGCCAAAATGTGAGAGGAATTTTTTTCACCAATGTTTAAACAATTTATATTTACATTATTTAACAGTATCACAGACAAAAATCTCATTTACAACTTTTTGCTGGCAAATGTTTGTCTTTATGTGGAAAGTATTTTTATTAACGAAATAAAATCATCAAACTCATTTGTTTTTAGATTTATGTATTGTCTCTAATATAAATCGAATTACTCGGTTTTAGGTGTATTAATAATTTATGTTTATAGTATAAATCAAATTACTCAGTTGCAGATTTATTAATTATTGACGATTAGACAATCATAGGCAATTAATCATTGTCACTGTCTTCAATAATTGGAATCAAGCGTACCTTTATGTATGTGTACAAACAGTCTACTAAAAATTTCTGACGGTGTAACAATTTTCGCCAAGTAACGAGCTTGTCCCAAATAATCAATGATCGCAGCTATATAGAAGCAGCATCCCAGGCTGCAACTTCCGTCCGCACCTTCATAATAATGTCGTTTCACCCATATTCCTATGATAAAAAGAGATAGGTGGGCTCCTCCGATGCACGGATTTTTGCTCGTTCTACGCAGCGCGTTTGCGTCACGAACCACGTGATCACAAATATTGAAAAGCGTGACGCACGTGACGCACTTCGGTTGAAAATCGATACCAGACGTTTGCTGCCATGTTACATGGAGGGCAAGAAACGTTGAGACATATTTTGAAAGTGGTGTAAAGTGACAATTTTCAAGCGTGACCAACCAAAAATAACAAGATGAAGGTGTAATTGAAATGAAAGATGAAATATTTGAAAAAAAAAAAAGATAAAAAAGAAGTGCTTATCTGTTTGTTTCAATGTCTTGCAACTGTGATAATTTTGGCATTTAAAATTCACGCTAATATTGTGACGCAAACTGGTGCTTGAAACTCATTGGTTGAAGTCGAATGCGCGAGAGCCCACCCATCTCTATCCACCTTTCATAGATAGTCCGATTGAGTTTGGTTCATAAATGAACCGGGAGCGGTAGCTCAGTGCATCAACTGATGTCACTGCAGCGCCTCTGACCGGGAGGTTCTAAGTTCGAGTCCTGACGGCGGCAGGATTTTCGACACTAGCTAAAGCAAGGTCGAATTCAGTCGCTGTCTGGAGGAGAATTCTAGCGGCCGGCTGCTCTAATCGGTAGTTTTCCGTGGTTTCTCCGATCAACACCAGACGAATGCCGGAGCAGTACCCTACCAAACGGGCCACGGACCGCGCGCGATCTGTCCTTCCTTTTCCTTGTCCTATCCTCCCCCCTTACACACACACTTACACTAACATGCACTACACTACCACATATTCTGGGAGATCGGTCGGGAGCTTAGAGCTTGTCCCGGCTGGGGCGGTGCCCCGCTGGTGGGAGAGTCCTAGTTAGGGGGAAACTCCACTAGCCGACGGTAGGTCGGTGCCGGATCTCGCCATCCAGCGGGGGAAGATCACCGCCATCTCCCTAGAAAAAAAACATGCACTACACTAACGGAACTAATGACCAAAGCAGTTGACGCGCCCGGAAACACGAAAAAATCAATGAATCAATTCATAAATGACACATATAAGATTTCAAGTTCATATGTCTTGATTGAATCTGTTTCAATATTGGTAAAAGCGTTTTTCCAACCACTTTTTGGCGCGAATTTCAAATTTTGGAACTGATATAATTAGTTTTATTTTTTTTCTCACTATTGTCCACATTGTTTAAAAATCTGAAAAAAATATGTTATAGAATGTTATAAGACACATTCTAAGGAAAAAAACTAAGACAGTACTTCAACGTTATTGCGTGGAAAATGCATTTCAAAAATTTATTTATTTTATTCTATTTAAATTTGGCGTCAGAATTGGTTAACAAAAATACCTTAAAATTCTACTATTTTCCCCCGTCTCTACAATTTTTTCAGCCTGATACATACTATAAAAGCCGAGAAAAAAATAAAACATGAAAAACAAGTTTCTTGTTGTATATCTGCAACAGATTGCCCTAGGAGGCTGATTTTTTGTGAATGTACAGCATCTTTTATTCTCTTTCATATGGACATTCTGATTATTGATTTGGTGTGGGGGCAGTTTTCACCACCTTATTCGGCTAAACACTTTGAGTGAATGATGAAATAATTTTTTAAAATTTTATTCATAAATAGGGAAGGGATTTCCATGTAATTACATGTTTTTACAGAAAATAGATACCTGCATTGAATAATATTTTTTAGTGTTTACAAGATATTCTGAATGAATTACAACTATTTTTATTTTTACATATTTTACCTATTACTGTAGATTGCGTTACATTTTAATATATTTATATGTCAAAACAGAACCTTTCAGATGTACGTTTGCAATTTATTTACGGAATCATTGATCGTACAAATCAAATGTAATGCTGCTGCACTTCATTGATCATGATATCTTCACCATGAATTGTCAAAATTACCCTTCCCTACCCCCTCCCTCCCGTGCACCCCCTACTACCGCTAACTGCAAACTTGGAGTAAAGGATAAGCGAATTTTTATGAACAAAAGTAATTTCAACCATGTTCTTGCTAATGTTTCAAACAGCACATTCATTACTCAATCAAAAACTAACAAATATTTTTTACACAAAATTGTCTTACCATGCTATTTGATTGGGGGGGGGGGGGATATTGCCTTTAACCTGCTCCCCAGGACTCACTGGCTGCACGCATGGTGGAAATAACGTGGTGTTATTTCCACCATGGCTGCACAGTACTACTATTCACTTGAACACCAGCTCCTCATAAACATTGTAATATACTATGTGCATATTTCATATATCAAATAAAATTCGTAATGGTGAATCTTCTATTCCTCTTTATGACGAAGTCTTGTGCACAATTTCTTTTGTAGAGGTATAACCTCCTTTCAGCCATTCTGAATTTTGTTAAGAACTAATCGGCAATGTCTATTCTTGGAAAAGTTTTGTAGAGAACAATTTTGAACAAAACAATAAATTTTTATTTTACATATTTTCTATCTTTTCTTACATATTTTGCAAGAAATAAGCACATACATATGTACATATTTTTTATTCCAATAAATTTCATTTCCTATTCATAAAGTTGTAGACATTTCTTACTGGTCAGTAATATGCTGCTATAATACTTCTTTATCTACACTGTTATATGCACCCCACCCAGTGATAGACATCTAACCCGCTGCCACTACCCTTTCAAAACGTTTATAATAAAGCTCAAAGAATATGATGTCATGGAGGGCTTGTTGCAATAACAGATCTAAATGCTAGCTGCTGTTTCCGTACCTCTCTTCAACTATCTGTTGCAGTTTATTTTTCAAAGGAAGGTGTAATATTTTTATTATTTGTTCCAATTGAAATTAGTTTTGATAACACTGTTGTTCAATGCACTATATCAGAAAATGCATACTGTGAAAGATCAAGGAGAGGAAAGGAAAAGATGCTTTAGCAAAATATTATTTTCGTTGACAAAACCTTCCAATTTTGTATGTCTCCTGTTGGAGAAGTTCTGGTATTCTATATCATACAATTTTTGTGATTGTACTGGATTCAAATTATTTATTTATTTCACTTCTGTGTGTTCTACATCATTTGCCACATTCATTTCATTGCAACATTCCAAATCATACATAAGAGAATGTGTCATTTTGCTGATCCAGAAGCAGAAACTTAGATTCGTTTTTCATTTTGAACGTATTAATTCTCTACAATGAATGTCAACTGTTTCTCTCAATTTTCAATATTACCAACCCTTGTGGACTATACTAGGTACATAATATATATCGTATTTTTTGTTACATTTATTAAATCCAATGCGATAAAATAAAATCAAATATAACACATTATGGTAAAGATGCTTTATCTACTTGAGAATGATACCTCACTCGCTCCTACCTACCTGATGATGATATATCTTCCTCTTGGTGATAACGTTTCTCTTTATCATCTAGTATAATAAATTACTAATGCTCAATGCATTGCTATTAGATTGCAATTTTTCAAGAAACTATTATTGTAGTTCAATGGGTACATGAAATGAACAATTAAAAATTATTTTCTTTTTATCTGTGCAGCCAACTTATTTACTGCAGTGTGTAATTTTAATTGAACATTTATGGAGAAACATTATTGCATTGTAACATTACAATGCAATAATGATCATAAATAATCATTTGATTATTTATCAATCAAATATTGAGAAAAATGGTTTGATATATGGACCTTCTGTAAAGTAATTACAACATTCAAAGTGTGTTAACAAGCATCCAAATTCATTGAGTAATGTTATTAACCCTAGGCCAGATGAGCATGTAAACAGATAGTCCAGAAAATTCAGATTAAATTGCAATTTCCACTTTCAGAAAAACAAATAAAGTAACTTTGTAGGTTGACAATAAGACACTATTATTTGTTAACCAAAATGTTGATTACAAAGGATAACCATATTTTAGCATATATTTAAGACTTTATAGCTGCAGATTCTAAAAATATTACTAAACAAAGTAAGACTAACAAAATATCTAATGTATTTTCATAGAATTTTACATATTTCAGAATTTTTGTAGTCGTGCAGCTCTGGAAGCTCTGGGATCATGTTTAAATAATAAATATAGTGAAGGGTATCCTGGCCAGAGGTAAGCAAAACATTATTTTCATTATTTTATTTGGAAAATATTTTATTGCTTTTATTGTATCTATTTCATGTATTATTTCAGGGTGTATTAGCTTTCGTGTTATTGAATTTGAATATTCAAAATAAAAACAAACAGATAAATGAAAAGTAAATCACAAAAATTCCCTGCATGTCAGAAGTGGTATAGAGTGAAACTTTTGTTCAGTGTTCAAGTCTATGCTAAATTACTAATAGACATGGACACTTTCTAAAATGTAATGTGCAGAAAGATAAGGCATTGAGTGGAACTTTAGATAATTCATTTACTTATCTAAATTCTAAGTGAATATTACATTAGAAGATATGAGTTACATGGTAATGTGTGTTTGGCTAGGTAGTTTTTGTGTCAGATCATGGGCATGGAATTCCTATTTACTGGTGTCATGGCAGCTAGGCAAATCTAGTGGGAAGCTATCTGAATTTAATAATAGTGAAAGAGATTGAGATGAGGGCCTAATCTCCTGCACACTTGCCACTTGCCACTCATCAAAAATCAGTGTTGAGTACTGAAGGGTCTTATAGAGTTAAAAAAAAAATTAGGGTCATATAATAATATAAAATATGGATAAAAAATTATTGATTTAATTTCCAATGAAACATGAAATTATGTTATTGCATTTGTTTAGGTACTATGGTGGAACAGATATTATTGATAAAGTAGAATTATTGTGTCAGAAACGTGCATTGGAGGCCTTCCATCTAAGTCCTGACTTGTGGGGCGTAAATGTTCAACCTCTTTCTGGTTCTCCAGCGAACTTCGCAGCATACACTGCCCTCATGCGTCCTCATGATCGTATCATGGGGCTGGATCTTCCCCATGGTGGACAGTGAGTATTAAACCCATTTAGTAATATTTCAACACAAAGCCAAGGTTGGGCATGCTAGCATTTTCTAACTCAAGTGACGGAAAGGGGCTTTGTGTCACCTCAATAGCAGGAAGCAAGCTAAGTGCACCACTATGGATAGTATTCTCTGTTAGGTGATTGAACACACATAATACCTTGCAACTTGAAGATTATTACTGTAGAAACCCGGTTGAGAATTTGTTGAACACAGGAACAGAAGGAGCAAAAAAAGAGAAATCTGAAAAGTGCAGACAGAGCCACCAACCAATGACTGATAGAAGAATATTTAATTTGAGGTCAGTATTTTTAACCTGGGGTGCAGCAAGGTTAGTGCACTGCACTGGAGCCTCTGAAGTCAGGGTTCCCGCGAAAGGATCCCTGCCAATACTTTTTTCATATTTTCGAAAAATTGTACAAGCCTTTATTTAAAGACCCCCTTTGAACAACATCTCATTAACAATGAAACTCCTTATTTTCAATGTTGTAGTTGCAAGAAGACGTTGAAAAATGTTTTGAACTTTTCCAATTTTCGAAAATTAAGAGATTTTAATGAAAATGGGACCTGCGCCATTTTATAATTGTTCCTTTACGCTTTCCGAGGAAAGAAGTTTAAATATTCCGATAAAAAAAAGATCAAAAATGATCTCTCTGATTTTTTGATATCCTATTCCTGAATATCTGTTTTAATAGGTGTATAAATATTTTTTGCTTCTCTTTGCGATCTTTTGAGAAAAGTTGATTTTTCTTAGGATCGGTGCGCCAAGTAACACAGTTAAGAGCTACTAGATTGGACAGGCGGAGTGCTTCAGGCGCGGACGAAGGAGACAGAGAAGAAGCTCCAGGAGCATATGTTGTCACGAACAGCGGCACGGGTGGTGTCAGATGATGTAAAGAAAGCGGTAGCAGAAAGTATGCATTTTTTTGCCTAAATATCATACGACAATGGAGGGTATGTGGAAGGAAATTTAAAAAATTGAAGTGAAGAATCGTGAATGGCTCAATGAAAATTTAAGTGTGAACGTATGGCGTAATCATTTAAACAGGGCTAGAAGACGGTCAATGAATGAATGAATCTGAGTGAATCTAACTCAGATTTTGTCTAAAATCTCAAGAATATATCTATTTATTAATTTTTTACTAATTTATTTATTTTTGAAAGTGAAAACGATATATCATTTGGTGTTTTGTCTTAAGATTGAAATGTTTAGATCTTTGCTTCTTCAGTGCAGTTTTAAGAGATAAAAATGTCAACAATAATAAATTTTTAATTTCGTGGCCAGGCTTACCATGTTATTTTTATATCATACATGTGTGTAATGTAATTGTTGTTTTCCAAAAAAACTCTTTTGGGCTGCTTTTCAAAAATTATGTCTTCTAAGAACTTTCTTCTCTCTTTAACCAGTGGTGATTTTACCACTTAAAATTTTACTTGGTGCAGTATCGATTAAACCCAAACAAATTTGAGACAGCTGACTCTTTCCTCTGTCACTGATGTTCAGTACGTCAGCATTACTGAACTTCTTCGGTGAACAAGACTACAAACACACCATTATTCAGCTCCAACCTAAACATTTGAAAGATTGCAAATTGAGCCAACGACAAGGACGTCTTGTGACCTCAACCATGCAGGTAGACAGATTAGCCTCAGAATCAAAATTATTTCTTTGCAAACAAATTGTATGTTGAAATTTTTGTATTCATTACGAAATATAAGAGCCTATAATAAATTTGTTTAAATATTTTTTTCGTTTACAAAGATTTGTGAAGCGTTTCTTAATTATCTTATTATATCATTTTTCGATTTTTGCAGTAGACTGAGGTCTTTGTATATGGTGATACTCCGGCATTCACCTGGAAAGGATCGGAGTCAGAGCTCTTAGATTACCATTTAAATTTCGGCAGGACCACAAACTCGCTCCAGTTTATCTCATGAAGCTAACTTCCGGCAGTTGCGCGGTATCGAACTGACGACCTCCCATTCGCGGGCATATTCGACCACAAGGTGTTGCCTTTACAATCGTCAATACCCATGTAGATAGTGAACACACTTGTACCCAAAAAACATTGTTAATCTTAAAGATATCGTCTCTAGGATTTTTGTCCATCTAGCAACGCAAAATTGATCACTGTGGGCCGGCCGGGCGGTAGGGACGGAGTGACGGAGGGAGGGACGGACGGAGGGAGAGAGGGAACAACTACAGTATTTAACGCAGATTTTAACTTTCTCGCAACTGCTTCCGCAGTACAGAGAAAGTATTGTAATGCCAGGGGATTTATCCGCGAACTTTCGACAGGAAAAACTTATTGCCGGGCCGTGGTAACGAAAAAGTAGATAAATACTGTCCCTATATATAGCAAATTACTTCCTCTAACATGTTCTGCAATCAGAGTCCAAGTTATGTGGGTCCTTGATACCGAGAAATCAATTGACGCAAAAGACTGTCCGTCCGTCTGTCTAGGAACAGCACTAGCGGCTAAACCGTATGCAGAATTTTCAGTAAAATTGATATTCCCCAATCGATCTAACTGACGTCGCAGACCCTTGAATTTGAAACCGATGATTTAATTTTTACGGGGTATTTTACATGAGACCCACGGGACATTTCAAAATTTTCAAAAAAATAGGATCAAATTTTTTGATTAAATTTTGTTGCTGAATAGTGTGAAGGATGTTTATGAGAATGGCGTAGGTCTCATTTTCATTGAAATCCCTAATTTTTCGAAAAATGCAAAAGTTCAGTTTTTTTTGGTGTCTTCCTACAACTAAAATATTGTAGATAGAGATTTTTCCTGGATGAAATTTATTTTTTAAAGACAGATTTTAAAATAAGGTCATGTACAATTTTTCGAAAATTTGAGTAGTTTTCGTAATCATTTTATTTATGGCTAAAATATTAATGTGTGAATTAAAAAATATATATCTATTTCGTGCTTCGTTTGTTTAAGAATTTTTACTTTCTCACTGTGGAGTAGAGAGAAAGTTATGTGCTGCTGTGTGGAAAAACTGGTAATTTTCGGCAGAAAAACTTTTTATTACAAGGCCCTGGTAATGAAAAAGTGAATAAATCCAGATGCTAAATTTAGAAAAAAATCTTCTATCACACAGTGTAGCCATAATCCATGTTTTGTGGGTCCTTGAAACCTAAAAATCTAATGGAGGAGAAACGTCTGTCCATCCGTGAACAATGCTAGGGGCTATAGCGTTCAGCCAATTTTCTCAAAAATTGATATTCCCCAATTGATCTGGCTGATGTCACGAGCCTTTGAATTTGAATCTGATATTTTAATTTTGGGGATTACTTTACATGAAACACCTGGGACATTTTTCAAATTAAAAAAAATGGTTCCATCGTGTTTGATTATATTTTATTGTTGAATAGCGTGAAGGACGTTTAAGAGAATGGTATAGGTCTTATTTTCGTTGAAAACCCTGATTTTTCGAAAATTGCAAAAGTTCAAAATTTTTTCAGAATCTTCCTAAAAAGTAAAACTAAAAACTAAAATATTAAAGATAGAGATTTTTCCCTTAATGAAATCTTTTCCTTGAAGATAGATTTTGAAATAAGGTCATGTACAATTTTTCGAAAATTTGAGTACTTTTTGCTTAATTACGCAATAAGATCTTGAAATAAGATCTTCAAGAATTTTTCAAGTAGAATTTTGTGTGAAGTATAGGCAGTTTTTAAACAATTATTTCTCAAAAAGGCTCAAATTTTTTCTTTAAATTTTTTTTCTTGTGCATATCATAGGTCAGTAAAAAAGTGGTGCTGGTCCCATTTTTGGCAAACTCTGTATTTTTGAAAATTGCAAAAAAATAACAGAAAAATGTGAAGATTGATGAAAGAAAGTTTTTCTTTAATCAATATGTTCTTAAATAATATGCTCTTAAAAATTAGTTTTTTAAATAATGTAATGTAGTACAATATTTTGAAAATACTAGTCTTTTCTGTAATTTTTTTTTTAAGAAAACTTAATTAATTTTTTTTTCTTAGAACTGATCCAAATTGTTTCTTTAAATTTTTTCCATGGCTGGAGTAAAGGATGCCTAAAAAATGGTGCAGGTCTAATTTTCATTGAACTCTCTTAGTTTTTGGAAATTGCGGAAGTTACAAATAATGTGAGGAAGAATGTTCTGTTGTGGATCCTCTAGTTTCTTAATAAATTTTTTTAAAATGATTTTGAAATAATGGTAATGTAAATCTTTGTATTTTTGAAAATTTGAAATGCATATGTTCAACTTTCTTTTTAAATTGCCAAGGACTTTATTTCATCTCCGGGGCAGGTAGTGTATGAGTAATGGGAAAGGTATGCTAAACTTTAAACCTGAGTTTGAGAGCCATTATGGAAAAAGTTTTTTTGCTGGTTGGAAACACTTTTACTGGTTCAAGAAGTATTATAATATTATGTAGCCATTAAAAATAATGAGAGAAAGTATGTAGGTCTAGTTGTAGCTCCACTAGTTTTATAGTGTTACATAATTGGCTTTTCCTCTCTGTGAAATGCTGTTTTATATTTTATCTTGTTTCTTATCTTAATAGATGATGAAGTATCTAGCAGTTACTAAAGCTAAATGATATGGGGTAAAGCATTCATCAGGAGATGTGTGGTTGGAGAATTTTGTCAGTTTCAGAAATTTATATCAGATATTGGAATTTTCTTCTCTAAAATAATTTTCTCCAACCCTCTAATTTATAATTGTGTTCATGGAATTTTTTGATCACTCTAAATAACACATCGGAGATTTCAGTAATTAAAAAAATCACCTTTGTTGCTGAGTTATGATGATTTAATTTGAAAAATCAAATTAATCCTTGGTTCTTTCAGTCTGTGATGTTGTTATAACCTTTCAAATTTTTTCAGTTCTAAATTCAAAGTAATTTTAATGTTTTATTCTATTTTTGTATTATATGGCTTCACCATTCAACAGAATCAGTGCACCAAGTAATGCAGGAACATACTGTCGATGACAAAAATTGAAAATTATGTGAAACATTTTCAACAGACTTCCATGCCTCTAAGGTAAAATAGTAATGGAATTATTTATTAATAATTTTAAGAAGAATCTGATGGTACTGATTTTTAAAATTGTACTGAATGACTTGTCTTGTGGAGTATGTAGACAAGTCAGTCAGTCTATCCAAAACGTCCATTTTAAGTACTTGACGTTGGCTCTTAAAAGACAAAAATAGGTGTAATAGGTTCATAAATAGGCTGTATCTATTGAAATTACATACATTTTTGGAATAAATTTAATTTCCCTTCAAGCTGTTTTATTTGCACATTTGTTGGCACATATTTCTTCCACCCTAAACATGGAAGCAATGAGAAGCACAGTATGCTTACTATCATCATTCATACCAGAGGGATGCAAATCACAGTATGCTGGCAATTATAACATTTTGCTGAAGTTTTTAATTAAATAAAGTTTGCTTACTTGTCAAGTTCATGGCTGGCATCATTAGCCAAATTGCTTCAGTATGCTCTTTGAAGTCACAGAAGTTGCAAAAAAGACAACAGAATTTAAAAAAAAGGAAAAGAAGAAGTTGTCAGGCAATTTTGCCTGATAGAGACCCATGCATTAAAATCAAACATTGGTCTATCCAATGTTGTAAGAGAGTTATTTTATTGTTTTTCATTTTCAACTTCCTAGAATATTAATAAAACTCGCTACAGTGAATTACATGAAGATTGAGAGAACAGGATAATATAAATTGGTAAAATGGTTGACTGAATTTTGTGACATACAAGATCGTGTAACTGCTCAACTGAAGAGTATTTCCAGGAAGAAAACCTAGCTGAGTGAGCTGGATGATAATTTGAGACAATCCCTAGAGATAATCAGCTCTGAAAGTGCTTGCAATAACATTTCAAATATTTACATAATTAACAGAATTCTCTCTCCTTGAGGTGACTATGAAATTAGTTTGTAAATAGCCAAGATAATAAAAAATCTAAAAATGAATTTATTAATGGATAAATAGGCATTATTAGGCACTGTAAATAAAATATTATGTAGTCAAGTCATGGAGAGTGTTTATGATTAATTTCATGTGTCTTCGTCAAAACAGTAAAATAGGAATTTTCCTAAAATTCCGATGTCTATTATTAAATACATTTGTATTGTTGCTGTCATAATGGATAGTTACGTTAATGTAAGGATTTATTGCAATCCATATTTTAAAACAATATTGAGATGAATTAATAAGTGTAGTTGTTTCAATACAATACAATTCAACATTGATCTTCTCTATTATTGATAATAATTTTATTAATATTATTTCTTTTCTTTGCAGTTTGACCCATGGTTTTATGACTGATACAAAACGGGTATCAGCAACCTCTGTTTACTTTGAATCAATGCCATATCGGCTTGATGCACAAACAGGTCTAATTGATTATGATCGTTTACATCAGAATGCTCAGTTATTTAGACCCAAGGTTATAATTGCTGGTACATCAGCCTACTCTCGTCTGTTGGATTACAAGCGCTTCAGAGAGGTAAAGAATTTGGTATATTGTCTCTTTATATTTGTGTATTTATTATTTATCATAATTATTAATATCCTAGATCTGTGATGATGTTGGAGCAATGCTTTTGTCAGACATGGCCCATATTTCTGGTCTAGTTGCTGCACAAGTCATTCCAAGCCCCTTTGAATATTCGGATGTTGTTACAACCACCACTCATAAGACACTGAGAGGAGCTAGGTGAGTGTTAGAAAAATCATATGATTTGATCAAGTTATAATGATGTCTCTAATAAATATGTTTGATCTCTATTTATAAGAAAGCTTCTTCTTCTGAATTCTTTCTTTTATAATTCTCAGACTGAGATGTCACTTGGTATGATTCCTTACAATATGATGTTTATGTTTATGATTATTATGTTACTGTCATTCTTAATGATTAATTTTAGAGTATTATTTTATCGATGTATTCATGATAAGCAGTAATTTAAATGCAAGCATAACAGAGTACAGTTTCTGATGAAGTTTCTCGAAATCTCAAAATTTCAGAAGGTGAGCTAGCCAAAAATTGTCCATTTTCAAAAATGCTTAAGAAACATATCCACTAAAACTTCCCCAAAGTTTTTCTCAAATATTTTTATGTTAATAATAATTTTGATTCAAGTATTATGAGCCAAAAAAATTACATGATCATAAATTTTTTTTTTCCTCAAATACAAAGTTTAAAATACATCTGATTATAGTAAAGAAAAGTGAATCATTAAGTTCATGGAAATGTTCTCTAAATTTTGTGTTCTCCAACATTTTATGTACCATACTGTTCATGAATTTTAAAATATTTATTTATGGATCAAGAAGATAAAGTATTTAAAGTTTTGGAATGTGGTTACTTTGGAAACAAATTCTGTTAAATGTTATTCACTTAGATAGATCTCAGGTACAATTATTGGTAAATATGTAGCAAATAAGATCATTTTTTCTTTTGTAGTAGGTCTTAAAAACATAAGGTAATTGTGTGCTATATTACAAACCATTTGAGAAAGAGAATTTTGCCAGAGAGTATTGAAATATTCATTGTATACCTATAAATTGCTATAAAATTATTATAATTTTATGTAACCATGACAAATGACGATATCAGTGTCATTTTGTAGCACCACTAGTTTCAATTTTGTTGAGGTATAGTTGCATTCTTCTTTTTGAATTGCAATATATGTACTTCCTTCTTCAATACTGACTTAATCCTCATTCAGCATTTTCTTTCCATCCTTATTGTAGTTCTCTGAAACCACATTCACTTTTAAAGTCTCACCTTTTAATGAGTTTTTCCAACATTACCCTTCATCTTATTTATCATGTCATTCATAAGTTTCTTTATAGGGCTGTCAATCAAGTGAACATATTGACTGACCGTTGAACTTAATGCAGTGCAACAACAAATTGCTCATTGTCTAAGTATATTTATTTAAGAAACAAAATTATTTTGCCACATTATATTTCAGATAATGTCTTAAGTTTATGTCAAAAGATATGGTAACAATTATATGGCTGATACCTAATCCATCTCATTGATGCTTTAAAATTGAAAATAAACTAGTAACTAATTCTGTTGTTTGGAATAACCATGTCTACCAGTTATTTAAAATATATTTGAGATATTGAATAGAAGATAATGGTTGTTGTACCTTATTTCTTGGCTTATTTAAAAATTATTTTTCTCCCTTTTATAGGTCTGGTATGATTTTCTACCGACGTGGGCGTAAAAATCCTACCCCAAAAAATAAAAAAGTCGAAGATTATGATTTAGAGGAACGTGTTAATTCTGCTGTGTTCCCATCTCTTCAAGGTGGTCCACACAATCATGCTATAGGGGCTGTTGCTGTGGCCTTAAAGCAGGTTAGATTTTGCAGTAGCTTGTGGAATTGGTGAGAATTTGTACTTAGTCAAACAATGGAATGAAATATAATAATACAAGTTCAGAAATGTATTTCTTAAGTAAAGTTATTCATGTAGTCAATCGTGAAGTTTGTTAATCTATCAATTTTTTTTTTTTTTTTTAGGCAACTACACCTTCTTTCAAAGAATATCAGCTCCAAATTTTGGCCAATGCTAAAGCAATGGCAAAGGCCCTTCTTGATCGTGGTTACTCTTTGGTTTCTGGAGGAACAGATAATCACCTTGTATTGTTGGATCTTAGACCAAAGAATCTTGATGGTGCTAGAGTTGAAACTGTCTGTAATTTGGTTAACATAACTGTAAATAAAAATTCAGTACCTGGAGACATATCTGCCCTTACACCAAGTGGCCTTCGTTTAGGTGAGTCTGCATTTTATTTTTGAATAATTAAATGCATAGTTTGTTAAATCTTACTATGGAACATTTTGAAAGGGAATAGATACGAGTCAACTGTATGCTATATGATAAAGAAAAAAGTTATTGGATTGTTATTCATTTTTAAAAATTGTTTGTGGTGAAGTTGCTTTATACTTTTCATTTAAAGTATTTCAATGTCGGAAGGATATTAGGGAAAATGGTGATTGTATTACTAGTAAATAGCTACAGAGTAAAATAATTAAAATTTTGAAAAAAAACTTTAAGTATGTTTTTGTTCATAAAAGTTGAGTTTCAGAGTGTGTTTCTTGATGTTAAACAATTAACTAAAAAGTTTGAATTCTCTTTATTTTAACGTACATTTTAATTGTGAAGGAGCTCCAGCCCTTACTTCACGACAGTTCAAGGAAAAGGATTTTGAAAGTGTTGTGGAGTTTATTGACAAGGCAGTGAATATTGCAACTGATGTCAAATCTAAATCAGGTATTTTCATTTAATCCCAAATATTATACTACTATTTTTAGCATATTTATTTCTGTTCTTATTTATATTACTGGCATTGTGAATGTAATTTTAAAGCATAGCCTGTTTTACAAATAAAATGAATAGCTATAAATGCTAAAATTTATTATAAAAAGAGTGTGGTTTATTGAAAAAGAGTTGTTGAATTAGTGATGGTTTATGTGCCTCAACATGAAAACAAACACAAACATTTGTTGTTTTTTTTATGTTTAAAAATTTGACATTTAACATTCTTAGAATAGATGCAAGAGAATATGCAGTAGTCTATCTGCAGATTTACTTTAGGTATATTCATCATCCCTTTTTCCTTGTCATCATCATTGCTTGATCTTGAGCATTATAACACAGTCAATAAATAATCATCAGAAAGTGTAATTTACTACTTATCACTCCCCGATTCCAAATATCTAGGTGTACTTATAATTTCTCTAGTATGTATCATTTTTGTGATAAGATGGTTGTAATATTGCGAATGTGCAAATTATCCCCCAAAATCACGACTTACCTAGACAACAATTGAAAATCGTCAGAAAAGAAAATATGAGGGATTTACTAAATGTCACTAAGTGAGATTTACTAAGTGCGTGATTCCAAATATATTGCTTAGATTTTCCCTAACGTTTGTAGCTTCTGAGATAGGACAGTTTTCATATGATAACTGGAAATTCCCAATAGCAAAGCCATTCCTTCTAGAACTGCTGTTGCGAGGAATGAAATGAGCTTTTGTTTTGACTAGCTTATCCCAAAACCTGTAAGATATGGATATATAGATACCTCTATTCCCTGGAGGGCCACTTGTCAATGGAGCTTTCTCGAATCTCACCTAGAAATACAATATTAATAGATACTTCAGTGTTCTTGTTGCACGTGGAAGAGTGAGTATCTCTTTGCTCTATATCCATGTGTTTTTAATATTACCATTGAAATGCTTTAAAAATTTAAAAATATCCCAACACATTTTCCTATGTGTGTGGTTCCCTCACTACAAAAAGTTAGCGGTATGGATCCCAACACGTTTGTTTGTCCCTCCTCTTCATATAGAGCTTGAATTAATTGTTTGGTGAAGATGGGTAAGGTAAATTCTGGAACATTCCAATATCTCGGTAAAAAATTTCCAAAAATCAGTGCAGCAAAAATGAAGAAAGAAATCTTTGCAGAACCCCAAATCTGAGAGATTTTAAGAAATGAAGTAATCAGGCAATCAATGACACAAGAAGAACAAGATGCCTGGGCAAGTTTTCAGAGGGTGAGTGAACATTCCTGGGGAAAACAAAACTTCATTCTGTAAATGGAATCAAGAGACTTTTGTGTATATTTCAAAAATTGGGTTGCAGAATATCACTTATGTTACACTGTCTACACTTGCTTTACTAACACAATTTGTAAGGAAATGGAACATGGCCGATTTTTAGGGTAATAAATGAATTCGCTACTGTAGAAAAATGATGAGTGATGATGCAAATCTGATTGTAAACCAGTAATCTGTGTTAAAAACTGGTCTACAAAAATATGATTATATTTCTGATGATTACAACACGTTTCATTTTGTAGACCTGTGTAATTGAAGAACTTTGAACACTTCTTAGAGGAAATTAGTTCTCTTGATCTTAAGAGGCTTGTGGCAAATTCAACCCTGTTTTTTATTAGTGAATGGTGCCATATTTATTTCTATGAGTATGAAATTAAAAGAATTGTGACTTTGGATGTACAAAGTGCTGCAGCTCAAAGTGGCAACTAAATTGTTAAATATGAAAGATGCAGAACAAGAATCAAGGCGTAATAATCTAAAGAATATTTCAAAGCTAAATCCAAGAAAGGTTAAAATATTTTCTGGGAACAAAATCCTCAGCAACATTAATGAACAAAAATCTTGTAATGGGAAAAATAGCTAAGGTATCTACATAAGTGTGGATTACCTCTTCCTTAACTGCCTATTACCTTGTTTTAACTTCAATGTTTTTCAATAAATCTCAATATTAATATTATTGGGAATAAATGGATAATAATTGATAAGCTGCTAATCTTTTAAAAATTCATATAAATGATTAAAGAATTAAAAATAAATTCAGTTACTTTTGTAACAATGTTCCCTAGCCGTATTAGGCATTGAACATGGAGTAATTCTCCTTTAATATAATCAATCATAAATCACATTGAGTAATTCTCCTTGAACATTCTTGTTTTTTTTTCATCATTGCCTTTCATCCCTTTCAGACAGGGACTCCAGCCTGTTATCATCCAGGTTTCCCAGATGGTCACTCATCCAGGAACTCTCAGTATCTCACCAACCTCTGGCAACTGATGGCAAAATATATTAATGAAAGATCTTGATGATTAAAATAAATTCACACTTTGTGAAAAATTCAATAATAATGATGTAGGTCAACAAAGTTTTCCATCATTTAATCAGGCTAAATCTATCTACCATTTCTATCACTCTACTTATATCCATTATGCATTAAAAAACTATTTTGTCTTGTTTGGTAATATATTTTGACTGCTGTTACTGTCAGTCTGTTACTGTTTGCCTGTATTTATGTTCGACATTGTGAATACGCCAACTCTTCGCTTGTGTTAATGTCTATGTCTATGTGTTATGCTTATGTTTGTGATTGCATTGTGAATGCATTGTGATTGCATTGTGGGCCTTAATCCTCCTGCAACCTAGCCAGTCTTTGTCTGTCGTAGTTAGTCCTTGCATTTATCCCTTCAGCCAGGGGCTCGGAGCCGTTCGATCCCCGGGTCCCAGACGGTCACATACCCAGGAATCTGCGATGTCTCGAGTTGCTTAATCTCCGTGACTGCGGAGCGTAGTTAAGCAATTCGGTTAGCGACTTCGGCCGTTTAATTTCCCGGATTGCGATCTTCAACGGGTTTCTGGCCAATTCATTTTGTTCTTGCAACTGAGCAAAGGTCTATGCCACGAGATCGCTGATACAGTCTCTTGGGTGGGAAGCAGTGTCTACTCTTTTGAGCTGTATCTTCGTTCCTCCAATAAACTGGTAAACTTTGGTGATTGGTTCCTCTTCTGGGCGTAGCTGCATCACAAGCTCTGGTTATTCAGCTCATAATTTGGACAACCTTTGTTTCTGTTATTAATATTGTACCCTGATGGCACAATATTCTCCGAACGAAGGCAGAATACTTCTTGGTCAAACGCTTTGGCTTTCCATCCTCATTACTTACATCCCGGGCCAACATTTCCCTGTTTCTTTGACAACACCTCCTTATAGAACAGTCTGGTGGTCGCTGTGTGAGTAATGTTCACTGACTCTCCAAGATACTCATTTTCAAAACGCTACCTGTCATAAACGTTATGTCCACCACATATCTCACACCAACCCTGCGAAAAGTGTGTATATCTCCGGTGTTAACGACGAATCCAACTTCGGTTAAAGTCATTACTTATTGGAATGGGTGATTCCCACATACTCAAATTGCTGCTTTGTTGCGGTGGTCGGATACCCACAATGAATTGTGGCGGTTTTGTGCATTGTTAACATAGAATCGCGATATGTCTCTCCCGTTCCCTCAGTCCTACGATAGCCTGAGCAACTTCACAGAGGTTCAGATTTATTTGAACGATACTTACGGTTGACCAATACAGCCTTTAGCGCTTTCTGGTAGGAAGGACACCTATTAGTAATATGTCTTTGCCCTTATCTACGCACAACGGTCTGTCCGTCTCTGTCGATCTCGGTTTGTCCGTCCGTCTCGGTCCGTCTCCCTCTGTCTCCTTGTCGGCCTCTCTCTGTTGCTGTCCCCATCTCTCCGAGTCGGCCTCTGTCTCTCCCTCTGCCTCTGTTTGCTGCTGTCTCTGTTTCTTTTTAATTTTTATTTTCTTCAAAATTGGCAATCCCTAATTGATCTGGCTGCACTCGTGACCCTGGGCGTTTGAAGTGGACATTTTACTTTACATAGAGTCTCAACGTTTTCAAAATGTTCTCAAAAATCTCTCATGTTTTGATTAAAATTTTTTTGTGGTTAGAGCAATGTACGCTTAAACAAAATGGAGTAGGTTTTATTTTCATTGACTTCTGAATTTTCGATAATCACAAAAGTTCAAAATTTTTTTGGCTTTTTCCTACAACTACAATATGGTATGAATAACGAAATTTTTTGTTAATGAATTCTTTTTTTTAAAGGCAGTTCTTGAGGTAAAGTCTTGTACAATTTTTCGAAAATATGATCCATGTTCCTGTAAATTAGCTTGATGTAAGGCAATTTTTAAACACTTATTTTTTCAAAAACCCCTTCAAATTTTTTCTGTAGTTAAAGACAGGTTCCATTTTCAGTGAATTCTCTGCATTTTTGACACTCACAAAAAATTAATATTGCAAAACTACAAATTGATGTTAAAGATTTTTTTCTTAATAAAATCTCTTTTTAAAAATTAGATCTTTAATAAATGATATGTACAAATTTTTGAAAATATGAGTTTTTTTCCATATATATTTATGTATGTGTGTGTGTGTTTTGAATTTGTAAATGTCAAAAGTGTTTGTTTCATTAATATTGTTTTCTATTTTTCAGGAAAGAAACTGAAAGACTTCAAAGAGTTTTTGAATGCAGATTCTGAAACGAAAGTAAAACTGACCCAATTGAAGCAAGATGTCAATGAATTTGCAAAGAAGTTTCCAATGCCTGGTTTTGATGACCATTGAGTTTGAAATAGGAAAATGGAATTAATTAAGAAGTGATAATAATTAAATTTGAATATATAATAGAAATTATTGAAGGGAGTTTTTCTGTTTAAGAGAGAATGATTGTGACAGTCTTTGGTAACCAGATTATGAAAATGCTTTTGTACCGATTAATACTCAAAGTCTTAAACTCGAAGAATTCTGAAAATATTTTACATTTATATTAAGTTATTACTGTTATGAACTCACCTGTATGATCAGAGCCAACATTTACAAGTTATAATTTGATTAATTTGAATTTAAATTTTTATTTTTAAATGATATTTGCATTCTTAGATACTTTTCTTATTTCTGACGGAAATTTATTATTTTTTAATTAGGAAATACAAATTGAACTAAAATTTCTCCATAAAATATAAGGAGACAATACCCTAGTATTTTCATTTTCATATTTCCTTTCTTTTTTAATGACAAGGCAATAACAAACAAATTTTCTTGAGAAAGCTAATCGCAGAATGAATATAGGAGGAATGTTATTCTTTATTTTGCTACATGTCGTCCAAATGTTAGTGAATATTACTTTTAATGTTTACTAAGTATGGAATACATGTTTCTGATCTGTTAATATACATTGTAGGAAAATACAAGTAGTATTTTTTGCATGAAAATTAATATTTTCTGTTCACTTAGTGCGAAACAGAATGTACTGATTTGATATGAATTAAGACATTGTTATAATTTATACACTTAAGAGCAGCGTGATAATGTGTGACTATTTTTCTTGTATGTTTGTTACTTACTGAAGAATATGCATAGTACATTTTATTACAAAATATGTTAAATATATTTCTATAAAAATATATTTCCTTAAAAGTGTTGATTTCTCATGATAGTTGTTGCTAGAAATCTTACAAACAAATAATTAGAACTATCCAAAAATTGACTGATTTATTGTCTCAAATTTTGATTTCTCCAATATTGCAGCATTGTTCAAAATACACTTCTCATTTTCATTATTTTATTATAATAAAAATAATAGTGTAAATGTAAAACAATGTTGGTTCCTGCAAATGGAACACTGAAGTAGTAAAATATGTTTACATGAATATCTTTTTTAATTAGTTTTCATTTTTATGTATTTGTTTGATGGTTGGTATAAATCTTTACTGAGAGGAGAATCCCAGCCAGTGTTCCCAGTGATGAGTGTTGCGAAGTCTCTAGAGTAGTGGACTGGAAAATAACTATCTAGCTTCCTCTAAAATAGATGTTTATACATGCACAGTTATGAATACAATTCTCCCAGCACACCTTTTTAAATCTTTTATTTTTGTTACCCAAAACAAGAAGATATGTCACTGCCTATATATGAATTTACACTTTGTGCTTTTCCATTAACAAGAGAGCAAGTTGGTCCATGTCGAAATTTTGCATGGTGCAAAGAAAGTCCATGTCGAAATTTTGATAGAAACCCACATTTTGGGGGCCTCTGATCAGGAAGAGGTTTCGTTTTCAAAACATTTGTGTCTGTTCTTCCAAACATGTGCAAAGAACACAAGCACCTAAACTGTTCAGGATTTTCTCCAAAACTGAGATCCCAGATCGATTTGGCTGCACCTTGAATTTGAAATGCATATTCTAATTTTGGGGAATACTGTGCATGAGCCCTAACGACATTTTTAAAATTTTCTCAAAAATAGCTCCATATTTTTCCTTTACATTTTTGCTCGAATATAGGAATAGACATTTATGAAATGGTGTAGATCCAATTTTCAACTGAATTCTCTGATTTTTTCGAAAATGGCAAAACTTGAAAATTTTTGGGTTTCCCTCTTACAACTACATTGTTGAAGATAGAGATTTGTTTGTAAATGATGTCAGATATTCGAAATTAGATCTTCAATTAATGCCATTTATAATTTTTTCCAAAATTTTTCATGTAATTTTGAGTTATATTTTGAGTTTGCTTTCATGAGTGATGGATAATAATGTAGAAGGTGCAGTATAACAATATAAGTAACCGTTATGAGAATGTATGTGTTATAGCATGATTAGTTTGCAAATACTTTATATTTATTCATTGGATGAGATAAATATTGACAGTTATTACAGTTCTTGAGAAACATTTAAAAAGTTTTCTCATTGGCAGCTCATGCTTGGGTTGCACAACCCCCAGACAATTGTAAAATATTTTCATATGTTAGTAACATAATATATATTCCATTTAATATTCGAGATATTACAACAATATCAATGTATGAAGTTATTTTGAAATTAAAGAGCACACATCAAGTGCTGTCTAGTTGCAAGCCAAGCAGCACACCGATGTTTGACAATAAAACAAAAACTACTCATTAAAAAATTGTACATGACCCTATTTAGAAATATATATTTTTAAAGCAGATTTTATGAGAAAAAATCTCTAAATCAATATTGTACTTTTGCAATGTTAATTTTTTTGCAATTTTCGAAAATACAGTTGGCCAAAGACGGGTGCAGGGCCACTTTTTTACCGTCCTTTGATACAAGGATAACATTTTAAGAAAAAAATATTTGAAGCAGATTTTGAGAAAATATTTGTTGAAAAGTTGCCTTTATTTCACACCAAATTACGCGAAAACTACTCACATTTTCGAAAAATTGTACATGACCTTTTCTTCCTCGTCTTTGAACAACATATTTCTTTAAGAAAAAAAATCTCTATGTTAAATATTCGTTGGAGAAAGATGCCGAAAATGTTTGAACTTTTGAAATTTTCGAAACATCAAAGATTTTAACGAAAATGAGACACTCCATATTTTAAGATATCTTTGTGCTATCTGAGAACAGTTTAATCCCAAAATTTGGAGCCATTCTTGACCAAATTTTGAAAAATGATGAGGGTTCGTGTATAGTGTTCTCAAAAATAAGAATACCCGTTTCGAACTCGCAGGACCTTGAGTTCAGATCGATGGGAGAATAATAATTTTGGAGAAATTCCTGCGAATGGTGTAGGCGCCATCGTTGACCATAGACAGACGGACAAATGTTATATGTACCTTGAGTTTTCTATTTAGTGCGTATTGTGGAATCGCTTAATGAGAGTCTTATCAATTTCAAAAGTTCCGTTCCATTTCTTCTGAAAGACGCGCTTCTCAGTAAGCTTCCGTCTTTCGCTAGATGCCATTTTCAACCATTGCATTGTCACGGACACTGAATACCTACCGCACCTATTACTATGGCTGTACTTCGTTCGCCTGGTAAGCGTTCCTAAACTCGCACTTACAAAACCTCGTTCAAAGCTACACTCTGACTCCAGGCTTTTGTTGGCGTGGTTTAATAATACTTGACTGACAAATTGCTGCGGGTTTCGCATGATCATTGCAGTCACCCAGACGCGAAACGACACATTATTGAGCGGTCCCTTTATTCATTTCTTTCACAACGCAGCAAGGGTTGTGAGCTGTGTTCTCGAACGCTCTTTGAAGAAAAGTGGAAGTCAAAAGAACATTAATTTTCGGAGCCTATTTAAACATGATTTTGCGTTTGGGAGATTTGGTCTGCATACACCGGCAGGCTGCGAGTTATTCACAGCTGCAAGAATAATTAATTAATCCTTCAACGTTGTTTTCTGTGGTGATTCCATTCTCCTAAATGTTCGATTTTAATTGCTAGGTGCGTCTAATGATTTTTCACAGCCCTGGCCCTTTAACATTTCTTACTGCCTCCTCATCCATCAAGCTGGCCCGTCCACCATAGCAGAATAAAACCAAATTAATACCAGAATTTTTAACCATTTTATTACTAATTTAATACGGCAAAACCATTTTTTACGGCTCATCTTCACCCCAAAACGCGTGACG
Source organism: Teleogryllus occipitalis (assembly GCA_011170035.1). NCBI lineage: Eukaryota > Metazoa > Arthropoda > Insecta > Orthoptera > Gryllidae > Teleogryllus > Teleogryllus occipitalis. The sequence continues at coordinate 527,321 of BLKR01000252.1, read as the reverse complement.
GGCTAGCTTAATTTCAACAATAAAATCGCATTCAAACAAAAACAACAAACAAACAAAAAACTTTCATGGTCATTCCTTTCATATGTGCGCAGATCTGTGCAATTTTGTTATTGAATTATTTGAATGACTATTCTTAAAAAATCAGACAAGTTTTGTGATTCAAGGAAAAAAAACAAACTCTTCGGCTTTGTACATTTTTAAATTGCCTTTTTTAAACATTCACTTCCCTTTGGATGATAATCTGTCAAGGATACAAGGATATAAGGATTCAAGGATATAAAAACTCTTCGGCTTTGTACATTTTTAAATTGCCTGTTTTAAACATTCACTTCCCTTTTGATGATAATCTGTCCATCTCCGTTTTTTGGGGGTGGGTGGGTGAAGATGAGCGGGAAAAATTTGGTTTTGCGGTAATAAATTAGTAATAAAATAGTTAAAAATTCAGGTACTAGCTTGGCTTGATTCTGCTATGTGGACGGCCCAGCAAGATGGACCTGTTGTTATAGTCAACTCGGTCGTTGGATCTCTGCCGTCGTCATGGCTTTCACATTTCAATCGTACGGATTATTATACATTCGAATTATTAAAAGAGAAAGATGACAATATGAAATAATGTAATCACTTCAAAACGAAGAGAATATTAAGAGAGAAAATAAGGACACAGATGGGAAAATAAACACACACACAAACGAAATAACTCTTTAAAACACCTATCATCAACTCGTCACTCTACAAAACAGAATGAGCGCGCTGCAAAAGCGAGAATGGCGGGAGGAAAGATTTGCTGCATTCTTGGCCCATTTGTTTCCAATTTGCCAGTGGCAACTCTGCGACAAATCTCGATATGTTTTCACATTCTAATTGTCAGGATCCATGGAAAAGTCTGGGGTGTCCTAATTCCATGCTGTCACCTACTTCTTATAATCTTGCGGTTAGAATTAAGTTACGGTTGTACTGCTCGCATCTGTATCACCCGAAAGTTGTTTTGCTTAAGTTACTAGCGATGATTAAAAAAATTGTTGGATCTATATATTTAAAAAAATTATACTATTACTTAATTGTAATGAATATGGTTTTTTAATGTAAATATTAATTGAAGTTTAGATCAGGGATATCCAAGTTTTTTCTTTCATCGACCCCTTTTAAAAGAATTGTTTGCTCCATCGATGCCATAACGTTATCTATACTAATAAAAGTGAATTCAAAGACGTGTAATCGACATCGATTCCACAAAAATGAGTGTATGAATAGATACGAAATATTTACAGGCTCTTCTTCACGATTTGACGCAGTGTCCTTGCAAAGTTTGGTGAAGATACTCAACACAAATGCGGAAAATAAATAATTTAAATAATATGCTGGTAGATGCACCACGGCTATTATTTTTCGCCTGTCACGAAGAGACAGGTTCCTGACATATTCCGCCAGAGGCCAGCAGCGGTGCGGTAGAATCACAGAGTAAGCTTAGGGGGATGGCCGTGTGACCGATTACCATGAAAGTTGGCACATCTATGTGTTTTTATGGAGGTTTTTATTCTGTTAGCACAAGATTGCGCTTCAGTTAAATGCAATTCCCAATCACGGGAACCCAACGTCATTATTGCTGGGCGTTGCCGTGTGACGCGGGGCGAGGCCAAGGAGGCCAGGAGGAATCAGCATAGAGTAAAGATTTAGATAAAGACCTCTTTAGTCTATGGAACCAGCAATGCTAGATGGAAAGAGAAGGAAGGGAAAGAGAGGGGGAGGGAAATAGAGAGAAAGAGAGAGGGATGGAAAAGTGAGAGAAAAGAGGGGAAAAGATACATGGGAAAAGACGGAAAGGATAAGGAAAAAGAGAGGGGTAATGAGAAAGAAGAAAAATGAAGAGAGAGGAAAAGAGGAAAATATAGAGAGGAAAGAGAGAGTAGGGGAAACAAGGCAGGGTAAAACGAGAGAGGGAAAAGAGTGAAAAGAGAGGAAAAAGAAAATTAAAAAGAGAAAAGGGAAAAAAGGCGAAAAGAGAGTACGGGGAAAGAGTGAGTAGGGCAAAAGAGAGGGGGTAAAGGTAGTGGAAAGAGATAGAAAGCAAAAAAGAGAGAGGAAAAAGAGAGAAAAGAGAAGGAAAAGATAGGTGGCAAAAGTGAGATGGAAAAGAAATAGAAAAAAGATAAGAAGGGAGAAAGTGGAAAAAGAGAGGGAAAAGAGAGAGAAGAAGAAAGGAGAGAAGGGAAAAAGGGAGAAAGGGGAAATGAGAGAGAAGGGAGAAAATGGCTGGGGAAAGAAAGAGGAGGAAAGGAAGAAAGCGGAAAGAGAGAGGAGGGAAAAGAGAAAGAAGGGGGCAGATAAAGAAAGCGGAAGAGAAAGAAGGGGAAATGAGAAAGAGGGAAATAAAGAGATGGAATAGGAGAGGGAAAAGAGAGGTCGGGATAAAAGAGGGAGGGAAAAAGAGGGAGAGGGAATGATGGAAAAAGGGAGTGAAGGAAGAGAGAGCAGGACAACGTCTGCCGGGTTATGCTAGTTCTCTATAATATGCAACATACACAATCATAACACAAAGAAATTGTCCAGAAATGTCTCAAAGATAAACATTTTATAGAGAAGTATTTTGGTAGGTTTCTAGACTTTCAATAATCGATGACTCTTTCGCTTTTGCGGGGCGATTGTGACTGACCATAATATATCTCCAGTACGTGATGGAGGAAGTATTTTCTTCTGTATTAGAGTACCGTTTTGAATACATTGTTATAATTTGTTGAGTATTCTATACTTGGGTTTTCGTAACGTGGCGCCTGAGGGTATTATCTTCAAGATGGAATATGGCACGACTTGTTGCGTCTTTCTTTGGACGAGATTTTTCTTCTTCTTCTTCTTCTTCTTCTTCTTCTTCTTCTTCTTCTTCTTCTTCTTCTTCTTCTTCAAGGCGCTACAATATTCTCTTGAATGTCTTGGCCTGCTCCACAACTGCCTTCCATTTTCCTCTCTCTTGAACCACCTCATGCCAATTCCTAATCTCTAGTCTTTTGATGTCCATCATAACATCATCTTTCCATCTGATTTTCGGTCTCTCTTTATTTCTTGCTGCACTCGGGTGCCAGTCATAAATCTTCTTGACCATTCTTTCTTCTTGCATTCGACATAGGTGTCCAAACCAGCCAAGCCGAAGTGAGATAATATGATTTGAAATGTTTTTAGATTTTATGATGGCCTTAAAATTCATGATTATACCTTATCCTTCAGAGTTCGCCCGCAACCTTTATTGGACCAAAGATCTTTCTCATTATTTTTCTTTCGAATACATTTAGCCTTCTAATGTCGTTTTCCTTTAGAGTCTAGGTCTCTGCCGCATATGTTACTACAGGTCTTATTGCGACTTTATAAAGTCGAAGTTTTGCACTTTTTGAGAGTAGCTTACTTCTGAATAGATCTATATTGGCAAAGTCAGCCCTATTCCCTGTAGCAATTCTTTCAGTTATCTCATCTTCGATTACATTGGAAAACGCTATCTTTTAGGTTACTTATTAATTTTGAGGCCTTAAGAGTATTAAATGCCAATTTCACTAATGAATGCGTAGATTGTGTTTAAATGCTTAAATATTGCATATTCTCGTATTTATTGATCAAAATGCAATTATCCTAGTGGCGGGTTTGTAGAGGAGGTAAGGGAGGCCAGGCCTCCCCACGAAATTAATTAACATCACTAAAGATTTTTTAACTTAAAAATTGTTGAATTATCTTTGTCTAAAATTGACATAAATGTTTACGACTGGCGAATAAACATTTAAAAGAAGACGTTTCTCTTGCGCAAATATAGCGCTACTATTCAAGATTGAGCCAAGCAATTCTATGCTTTACACATAGGTAGCACCACCAAGTACTAGCATTGCTTGTGCCTGCAGGATAACGGTGGCCCAACCTGACGGGCCTCCCCTGTTGTCATGACAACGTCCCTCAACCAATAAGAAAAGAGTAGTTTCGTTTTGTCCAATTTTGGAGTGGGTTTGGTACGGAAGCTCTCGCATGTCTAGCCTCCTCCTATGAAGGCGTGTTGCGGTCATAGTGGGTGCTCTGTGGTTGCGATGGTTGTTGTGTGGCAAGCTCAGTATTGCGTGGACACAATAAAATCTTCATTGGAAGTACCGTTTTCGCGGAGAAGAAATCTAAAAGAAAAATATGTAATCTAATTCTCTAATTTGGAATGTCGCCAATAACAGTTTACCAGTTAAACAAATGTCATTGGCTTTCAACTTCACAATATGATTCCGTACCTAAATTTGTCTGGACCTCCCCGGTTTTAAACCCACCACCCGCCTCAGAATTATCCTTAATCAAAAATTAAAAAAAATGGAGGTGTTAACGCTTTGTTATCTTGCAGAGTACAGAGAAATTGAACAACAATCGATCAATCTATATTCCGTTTTACTGCCACTACTGTGCGGGTATTTCGTATTACGAAACACGTGCAAAATCATTGGTGGTAGTCGAGTTATCTTTTACTTCGAGTTTTTAAACATTTTTTTTCTAAAAAACTGCTTCAAAAGTTTGCTTAAAATTTTCTCGTATGTATCAAAGGACGGTATAAAAACTGGTGCCGGTTCCATTTTCGGGAACTCTCTGTATTTTTAAAAAAGTTGACATTGCAAAAGTGTAATATTGAATACATAAATTTTTGACGTAAATGAAATCTGTTCTAAAAAATCAGTATAATTTGTATTTAATGAGTGGGTTTTGCGGAATTTTTGCTTAAAAATGCAAATTATGAAAAAATATCAAAAAAGATACAAATTTTTCCTTCAATTTTTCATGCAGATACAACAATGGATGCTTAAAAGAATGGCGCATGTGTCAATTTTGCTAAAGTCTTTGAATTTGTGAAAATTGCAAATTTAAAAAATATTTTTAGATGTAATGCGAGAAAGTATGTACTGTTGGAACACCACTGATTACAACATTGTTGTTATGCGTGGCGATTAACACAAATCAATGTTTTCAATTATGTTTCAATTAAATGTGAGGAAAAAAATCATTAGCATTTGTATGCAGCATTAGAGTATCAGTTTACATAAAAAACGCAAAAAGGTAGCTACTCTAATTCAGTCACTTTTTTTCGAAATTGCCAACAATGATAGAAAGGATTTCTACGAGGCTTTGTCAGAACAATGATAAACGCAAACGTTCCATGAAGGTAACTATATTATTTACTTCATACATTTTCTACGTAAGTATATAAATATGAATATAGAGTTCATCCTAAAATCCATATTTACATTTTTAAATGTCTATTTTGCCTGTCTGTTTCTACACTTTTCCGTGCCTATAAATTCGCAGCTTTAGTTATTAATACCGGGTTAATATCGAAATGCCTCAAAAATGTAAAAATTGTGTTAACACATTTTGCTACGTCTGTGGTCCCTTCACAGCAAGAAGTCAGATGCGTGGCTATAAACATATTTGTCCCTTCTCTTCATATAAATCTTGGATTAATTTTTTGGTGATTATGATGGGCAAGGCAAATTGAGGAGCATTCCAGTATCTCTGTGGAAAAAATCTAAAATCAGCGCAACAAAAACGAAGAAAGAAATCTTGGCGGAACCCCACATTCGGAAAATTTTAAAAGATGATGCAATCAGGCAAACTTGTCCAGAATAACAAGATATCTGGACAAGTTTTGAGTGGATGTGTGAACATTTCCTGAGAAAAAAATCGTCAGATTCTGTTAATGGAATCAAGGGACTTTTGTGTACATTTCAAAAACTAGGCTGTAGAATGTCATTTAATTACACTTGCTCTTCTCACATACATATTACACTTATATACATACATATTTCTCTACTTACACTCGTAACGAAATGGAATATGGCCAATTTATGGTGTAAAACATGAATTCGCTTTTGAAAAAATGATAAATGATGGCGCAAATCTGCATGCAAACCGTAATCTGTGTTAAAACTGGTTTAGAAAAATATCATTTAATTTCTGATGATTACTACAAGTTTCATTTTGTAGACCTTTGTAAATTATATAATTTTAAAATGATATTTTGTATGATTTATTGAGCTATTTTTACACTGTGAAACTCTTTAAAACAAATCTTTCAATGTGCGTATATATTAACATTAAAATATAGTCATGCATACTTTTATATATTACATATAGAGATGTTTACTGTAAAATATAAATATCATGATATCAATTAATAATATTTTCCGTATTTCTTTAATTTCCATACCTCCCCAAGTATTTTAAACATGAAATTTATATTTTTTTAAAATTGGTATGACATTTTGGTGGTTTCCGCAGCGCTATCTAGTGGGAATTGCTTAACACCATCTTGCAACAGAGTCTCCACAGCGTAAAACTTCAACAATTGACGCTCATGGAAACAAAAACACGTTCGACCTTGTTGTAGTGGACGCCATAACACCGCAAGCAGAGTTTTTCGACGTCAATCCAGAAAATTTTTGATGGACATGGAAGAAGACAAACCCAAAGATTCTTTTGACGATCTTGAGAGAGTTCTCAATAGATTTAATGAATACCTGATGGAACACGAATTGATGATTCGTACCCTGGGGCACATGGAAACAGATTTGCAACGGACTGTCCAAAACCTTGAGTCTTTGAGGCAGGATAGCGAGGATTGTTTGTGTGATGGGGTTTTTGGAATGCGTAAGATGAAAGTTAGAGATAGGATACACTATATGCAGATAGAAAAGTTGAGAAAGGAAAGGCAAATCGCCAATTTCAGAGCGAAAATTCTGAAACAAAATGAAGAAATGTGTGAATTCAAACAAAAGTATCTGAAAATTATGGATCCTAAGGACATGCCATCTACCAGTTCTGAAAACATGCCTGAATTGATGAACAGACAACTCAAAATAACTGATCGCAAGGAGTCAGATTCCAAAATAACTGATTCCACACCATCAACTAGTTATGCAGGAAGTACTGAGAGATTTAAATATTGATTTTGTTAACTGACTTTAGTGTCTAACAACATTCAGTTATAACAAGGTGAGTTTGTGACAGATTGTTTGACAATCATCAGTTTGTAATTTAATATATTCTTAAACAAATAATGGATGTTAGCAAAATATTTTTGAGAATAATTCTGTTTGTAAATTAATATTATATTGTTACAGAGGGAGTGGTATGAAAAGGTTTTCTTGCAAAACGAAGAAGGAAAAATGGATAAATCATTTGTTGTGTTTATTAAATGGAATTTCTTCAATGAAGGTGAATAAGACACTACACAACATTTTTAGGTGAAATAATATTCAAAGAAAATCCTTTAATTATTACATCAAGAACTTTTCCCCAATATGGGTTTTGTTGGGATGTGTCATCAACAAATGTGAACACAGATTATTGTACAAAATAGGTTACGTTATTTTTTTGCCTCTTTTTACTTTATAATAGAAAATGTGCTTTCACAAATTTAATAATTGTTTATTACATCATGGTTTGTTGATTTTGACTTTCAGTCACAATTTTATAAAAATGTTGTTTAATAATTACAAAATTATCATTTTTAAAATACTGTAGTCAAAATAAAAAAGTAGTACTGTGCCTTCAAAAAACGAGTTACACCATTCACACATATCATAACTTGAAATAGTAGTGAAATAACGTGTGTTTTATTTTCATTTATTTAAATGGAATATAATAGTACATTATGATGATTTAATGAAGTGATAACTTTTGTATTTGAGTTGTGGATAATCCAAATTGGAACAATACTATGCAAATAATAGACTGGAAGCTTGTACATTCAAATGAATGAAATAGAAATAACAGGTTGTGCCTATACTGAAAACACATACAAAAAAATCAAGTTAAAGAAAATCTCTAAGAATACCAGTAATATATATCTAGTGGTATTGTATTCTTAAGTTAAATGAAGATTAACTTGACATTGACATTTTAACTCTTAAACTTCAGCAGTTCTATTACAGTAAATCTTATCATTCCTGAGTTATTCCTGAAATAGTATTATCATTAACACATTGACTGCATAAACAGCATGAAAATCTAATTTGGAAATGTAGGGTTTCCTAAAGTCAATTTAGAATGGAAATGAACTTACATGGATATAAGGAATATTATTTTTTGAAGATATGGTACAGATATAGTATAAAACAATTTTGTTGCCTGTTTCTCATATTTGCTTGTTATTATCAGCAAGAACTTTGATGTGAAGAATGAAATATGGTGAAGTCATTTTAGGAAAGGTAAAAGAAAGAAAGGAGTAGTAAAACATTTGTAATATTTTTGAAAAATATTAAACAGTTATATCAGTGTCATTTTATAGTTTTCACCGTAATATAGTTATATCTACTTTGAAATAATTTCAGTTCCATGTTGTATTGTGAATTTGTATGTACTACCATGTACACCTTTATTTCCCAAAAATTAACGCATACCATCTGGACATATTTCTGCTTTAATAAAAATGAATATTTCAAAAAATAAATCAGACATTTTCCATTCCTGCACATTTATTTCTTTTGCGAATTGTATTACCCCAATGCTCTACTAGTGATTACACAAAATCATGAATAGACACTAGCGTGGTTTTGCTGACTTATAATTTTGTATTTTTATCATTAAAGCACACAGCAGCATTAAAATAATCACATGACTATAGTTTATCATTAATAGTCAGCTGGTGTTAGCTATGATACTGGAAAACAATAATTGTATTCCAATAATTCTTGAATTCCATTATATCACATGTTTGTTTCATTGTTCACTGGTTTGTCATTGACATTCACTGCAAGAGAGATGGTAAGATGAACAATAGGAGAAAATGATGGAATGGTAATGAAACAAAGAAATATTGGTGGGGGTGTTAGATGGGAAACAAACCACAACCAGGGGGGTTTCACACATAAGCCAGTTTGCAGGTATTATGTCTTTACGTATTTGGGGCACAAGGGAACAGATAGCGCTAGTTCTGCATCGTCGAGTCATGATCAAGGGATGTCACCCGTCAATCGACATAAAATCAGAGCATGGTGTAAAGAAATGGGTGAACTGGTCCGTCGCCCCTATTTTTGCTCGTTTTACGCAGCACCAATTTTCCGTCACGAACCATGTGACCGTAACATGGGCACTTCGTTTGGAAAGCCAGACCAGATGCTGGCCGCCATGTTGCATGGAGATCGAGAAGTTTCGAGGCGCCGTTCATAAATTACGTAACGTAAATTTAGAGTATTTATATATACTTCCTGTCCTCCTTGTAAGTGGAAACCTCAGGTTTTTATTGACTGTCAGTCATTAAGTTAATGTTTCCTAGGTTTTTGCCCACGCATTTTAGACAATTAATATGACAATAAGTAAAAGCACACATTAAATATTCTTAAAATTCACCGGCGGCATCTTTCTATGAAGAGTGGATAGCAAAGTTGGATTCCCGCAATGACAAATGTATGAACAATGGTTACAATTACGTAGAAAAATAGTTTAAGAAATGCTCTTTCATGTAACAATACATTTTGTTTTGATGAACAAATTTTTACGATTTTTTCTAAAACCGTATTTACTTTTCGAAACGCCTCGTATATTGTGTGTATTGGCAAATATTGATTCTTGTCCGAGATACGGCATGTTTTGGAGAAACATTCTATAGCTCCCAGACTTTTAGATTATAGAAAAGAATTTTACGAATAATAAGCAATTCCCGCTTTCGATGTTCATGTTATTGAGCTGGGAATTCTATCGTCGCTTTTCTTTTTGATTTACAAGTCAGTTGCTTTTGTCACAAATGTCTTACTCAAGGGAACATATTTTTAGCGAAAACAGGTATCTATAACATTGGACGTAGTAATCATCAGGTGATGATGAACAGCTCACTACAAGGAATTTGCTTACAATACTTGTACTACATTCTTTTACATCAAATTACCCTATGACATTAGACGATAGAGAAGTTTACGGGGCAAGTAAAATATTTTCTGCTGCATAACTGTTTTTATACAATTAGAAACTGTATTGAACATCAAAGAGAAATTATTATTGTTTTAAACAATAATATTTAATGTGTTTGTTACCAACACCTTAGAGTGGCACCTCCGGCGGGCATTTGGATATTAAAAAGTTTATTTGTGCTTTGCAAATAAATTCACAATAAAAATAAATTTTAAACGTATTGCAATTGTCCGGCTTGTCTATTTTCGGGCATGGAAATTGACATGAAAAGTATTGTTTAAGAAATTACTTTTTAAAATTTTTATTTCAATGCAGTTATCGTCATTATGATAATTCAAGTCGTAACGATTCATGTAATTACGGAAAGATATTAGAGTAATTCACGTTTAACGAATGTACTTTTCTGTGCATTGACACCATTAAAATACGCGTGTTTGTCTAGAATTATTTCAGAATGTCCTCGAGGGAAACGGCTGAGAATTGCGCCAATTGATTTGTTTTGTCGAGGGGAATCGAATGAGCCATTGATCGCCTCTGTAAATGCCGTGAGTGGTCAAAACGCTTGTGACTTAAAAAACAACGAAAAACACGTTTTTAGACTAACTTAAAATCTTCTGTATGGACAAAAATTATCTGTCTGCCAACAGGGGACAGAGACGCGTCAAATTACACCTCATTTATTTCCATTGGTGGGCCAGAAGTGGTCAAACCATGAGTGACGGACGGACAGTAATGTAGTACGTGTCCGTCATTCCGTCTGTCTGTGTTTTAATAACATTAGCGGTTAAACCGTACATAGGATTTTTACCTAAATGGATATTCCTGAATCTTTCAGAGTGATGATGATCTGAATTTGAAACATCTTTTAATTTTTGTGGTACTTTACATGATGATATTGGGGAGTATTTTGGGGATATTTTCGAGTATTTTTAAAAATATGGGTTAATGTTTTAATTTGTTTTCTCGAATAGAGAAAAGTAGTCTTATAAAAGAGCAGCGGGTAGGATTTTCAGTAAAACCACAGAATTGTAGAAAATTGCAGAAGTTCGACCTCCTCCTACGTTATTAAAGGAGATTTTTTCTTAATGAAATCTGTCACTTAAAATTAGATCTTTAAATAAGTCGTGTATTTTAATGTTTTCAAAATTATACTACACGTATAGTGGTTTTTGCATACTTTCAGGCGAAATCTTGCGAATTTTAACACATATAATATGCATATTTATAATATTGAATAAAGATTTTCTCAAAAACTTTTGCATTTTTAAAACTTTTTGCTCCAATAGTAACGAGTATGAAACCAGTGGCGACTCGTGCTTAGGTTGCCCGATTTCCCAACCCCCAGAAAATGAAAAAGATCTCATAATATCTTAGGAATATACATTTTCCTTTTAAAACATTCATTATTCAAGATATTGCAGCAATATCGATGTATTTTGAAACCAAAGAGCGTCCAACTGGCGCTCTCGCCGTTTTCTGGTGCCTTGCTAAGAATTGCATCACGCTCTTGGCTGTGTGACTGGATTTTCTGTTTTACTCTCTGCTCCTTCGATTTGACACGGGTAACATACGGCCTTTTGGTTGGGCAAGCAGGTCGGTAGAGCTATCATGCTGCGCAGCGACGGAGGGAAACTCAAGGGATTACCCATATTCTATCTTCGTCTAACTCACTGCAACGTAGTTTTATTATTTTCGCTTGTTATTGAAAGTACACTGGTTCAGTCAATTATTGGCGATATTCAATGCATTGTTTATGACATTTAGAGAATTTGTTTTCATTTGAAATTAGGTTTCTTGATTCAGAACGTACGTTTGATGAGTTCTTTGTGTAAAGGTGGCCGTTCTGGATGGAAGTCCCTGTGTGGCCGCAGCTGACCAGCGGTTTCCGAACGTTCTTGTGTATACGAATGTGTGTCGAAGATCTTATTTCAGTATTGCCAAATATACCAGCGAAGTGAAGTTTTCGAAATAAACTAATTTTATTTGTGTGATAGGTGTCGAAGCAATAGTGCTTGTTGCGATGTACTGGAGTCCAATATATGTGCCCAGTGGAAATCAAAGCCAGAACCACGTGCGCAGGAGGTGTCTATGCCTTACGCGCACCCGACGCAAAAAATTGTGCAAGTAGTGTTTCAATATAGACTTTTATTTCACTTAGTTTTAATTGATTTGAATTGCGTACATTTTTACCTATGTTTGTATTTTGAATTTTTTGAAATTACTTTTCCGTTACTCGATGGAGGTGCAACCACCAGTCTGTTGAGGCAACAACCGCCACAGTGTGAAACTAGTGTCGAATATCGCCGATCATTAGGTCTAGAAACCTAGGATCTCCTCGGAGACACTGCAGTGGCGACAGTTGTCTAATCTATCTAAGCCGGTTTCAAACTGTAGTAATAAGTTACCATTTCATTACATGATCAAGGAGATTGGGCAGTTAGCATCAGGATTATTTCATTCTTTAATACTATTACTTCTTGTAAAATATGAGCAAAATTCGCCAGTTATATTTCGGATAGTAAGTATGAACAATTTCGGTCGTTTCCATTAGTAGACCTCTCTGAATGCAACCATGTAAGTGCTCGGCGACTGAACATGTTTTTCCCAGAAACCACAACCGTGAGGATTGTGCTGACAGATCCTCATAAAATGGTCCCCTCCGCCATCGGAAGGAAATCGGAGGGGCCGACGCGCGCATTCCGTCGTTCCCCGCTATTCCCCGGCGAGCACTCGACCGTGGAGACAATCGCCGCGCGCCCGGCGCTTACAACTATTGCGCGACGCCCCTCCCCCCTCCCCCTCACGAGCACACCCTTCGCCGCCGGAGCCCGCTTCCGCTCGCTTCCTCCCGCCCCGGGTGCCCCTCCCCATCACCACTGCCCGACTCTTCCCCCTCCGCCCCCACCCCCGTCCGTCACGACTGACTCCCGCTTGCTCATCCCTATGACTTCCAGACCGCCACCGCCGTCTAGTTCCGCCCAACCAATTCTATTCGGGCTGCCCGCCGCTGTTCGTTCAATCTGACCCGCCCGTCTGTCCACCCCGGCTGCCCACTCCCGCTGCCCTCCTTTCTCACCACCCCGGCTGCCTAACCTGTCTGCCCAACCTGTCTGCCCAACCTGTCTGTCCACCCTGTCTGTCCACCCTGTCTGCCCACCCTCTGCCAGCCCCGTCTGTCCATTCCCGCTCCGCTCCCACCTCGAACGATAGTCCCGACCGCCCCGCTCGTGCTCCGGGACTTGCACTGCTCCTGCCGCGCCGCGCCGGGACCCTCGCTCGTCCTTGCCACTGGCGCTCGCTTCCCCCGGCGCGGCGCGGGGCGGCGCAGCGAGCGCGTCTCCCGGTCGCCCGCGAGGGTCGTAATGAAGACGAAGTGGGGCTTAGCTGGTGTTCGTTTCCATCGCAGCCCCTCGGCGCTGCGGCCCCTCGCGCGCGCCTCGTCATAACAGCGCGCCGCCGCCATCCGTCTCCGACGGCCCGGGAGCGCGACGCTTGAGGAAACACGCGCTCGCATTTGTAATTACATTTAGGGCCACACTTGAACTGAGAGCGCGCTGTGTGACGAACCAGACGAAACGGCGGCTTGCGACTATGGTTAATTCTATTAAACGATGACAGGGAGGGGAAGTGAATCACGGGCTGCTGACGTTATAGGAGCTTGGGTGAGCACCAGCACACAGGTTCGGTTGTGAAGTAAGGTAGAAGCGTATTGTATTGAAATCCTTTTCCAATCACTCTCGCTTGTTAAAGTCACACAAGTGACACTATAATTGCACATACTTTCTCGCATTATTTGTAAGGGCTAAGCAGTATTTTAATACAACTTGAACCTGCAAAGTGGTTTTGACCAAAAATATTTATTTTCCGCCCTGAAATTACATCTCGGGTTCTTCTTCTTCTTCTTCTTCTTTAGTTAAACACGGTATTTGCGTATGACGGTATGGCTCGCGTACAGTATAACTTCAAATTTTTGAATTAACTGTTTTTCTTGGATAGACCAAAATACACTTAAAATGGCGCAAGATTTATTTTCGTTGAACTCTCTGAATTTTCGAAAATTGCAAAAGTTGAAAAAAATTCAGCGTCTTCCTACAACTACATTATTGAAGAGAGTAGAGATGTTTTCCCCTATGAAATATATTATTCAAAGATAGATCTTTAAATAAAGCCATGATTTTTTTTCGAAAATATATGTGTTATAGTAAAAGGTCGAAATAATGATAATTCGCGTATAAGCCAAATGGTTTGTGTAAAGCTGCATAAATGTCGAAGAACGGAACATTTCGGACATCTGTCTAATATTGGCATTAGCCACATGAAACCGACTAAAGTAAGCTGATTGAATACGAGGCTTCTTGTGCGTTTGCGAGAATTATTTTGACCTAAAAGTCCATTGGTAATTATGCGTTGCACAGACTTAAGTTTTATGTAAATGGTGAAGTCCGAAGCCTCGCCGCCTCAACTCAGAAATGCGGAACAAATCAACTGAGTTAGCCTCTACACAGTCCAGCAATTATACAATGAGACTAATTTTATTGTGACTAAACAAAGAAAAATAATTTAATATTTCAAGTTTATTATTCAAAGTACATCCCTCCTGCATCAATACAGCCAATGGCTCGATCATGCGAGGAGTAGAGTGACCTCAGCATCTGAGTGTGTAGTATAGTCCGTAAAGCTGATGTCACAGCTGCTTGAATGTCCTCCACATTGTCAAAAAGTCGTCCCTTCAATGGTGACTTCAGTTTTGGGAACAAACAGTAGTCGCGGGGGTACATATCTGGAGAATGAGGGGGGGTTCATACGCACTTGTTTCTTGGCCAAAAAACTGGACATTCATTGTGTGACGTTTTGGTTCAAATTCATGATGAATGATACCCTTACTGTCGTAGAAATTCAGAAGCATTGTCTTACATTTTGACTTTAGAAGACGAAATTGAACGCCTGGGCCGAGGTTCATCTGCAAATCGATTTCATATCACTTTAAAACGTGCATACCACCTAAATATCTGTGCACGAGTTATACAAATAACCCTATAAACTCTTCGCATCAAATCAACAGTTTATATGGTACTTTTACCCAGTACTCTATTTACCCTGCTCCCCGTTTCAAAGAGAATTTGCTCCCTGCTTCATTTGCTCTCGCTAGCGTGACGAGGATCTCTTCGCGACCATAGACAAATGCCTGGGTGATCTGTGTTCGCGACTGTTTGTATTGTATTTTCCATCAAGCTTTGGCAAGACAAGGTACTGTTTCCCGATTGTAGGGGAAGGAATACTGTTTCGAATGCATATATTGGTTTGCAGAAAGCATTTACAGTTTCGCCACAATAAGATCAGTCTCATTATATAATTGCCGGACTGTAAATAATGAAATTAGGTTAGGTTAGGGGAGGCTAGGTTAGGTAGTATCGAGTAAATAGAAATTTACGACTGGCACAGTGGAGCTTGAATTCATACACCTTGTCTCTCACAAGCCTTAGAAACTTCCTACCAGCAGTCAGATTCCTATTTAGTGCTGTTTAGTATGAGTAATATCAATTATTCCTCAGTACTTCACTTGCCATAGCTACCTCGTGTTGGCTCATGTGCACTTCAACGGGCTAAAATTCGAAGCACGCTTCGTTAGTACTTCGGACTATCCACCTAATTTTGTATCATGTGAATATTAACCGGTTAATTTGCTAGCTATTAACCAGATTTGCACATTAGCCGTAACATATAGAATAGCAGAATTTGCTCTGCGGATCGCTGGGAAACTACTTTTTCATTGAGATGGTCCTCTACACAGACACTACTACGTTTCAACGTTTTTGAAAACGATGAATATTTCGAGTAGATTTTAAATAATATTTTTTTTGTTTTAGTTTTTGTTGTTATCATTATGTGATTTTTGTTGTTTTTTGTTATGTTTTTTTAATTGCACTCCTAGTGCTGCCTTTTTATAATCTAGTTCGCGCAATAATTGTAAGGAATGTGTATATTTATTTATGTTTAATTTCTGTTATTGTTGATTCTGAAACATTAATTTGCTGACGAATGGCAATTATTGCTTTTTGTCTTTTGTGTTGGACCGCAGAGAAAAAAATGTCCAAGAAGACGTGTACATTGTGGTTGATTATTTTGTAGAATTGTAAGGCACAGAATTTCCTTGCATTGTCTTTTCATTGACGTCCGCTGGCAAACGATTAAAGGTCTCTGCCCACTAGACCGTAATATACCATGACCGTGCTAGGAACGAGTCAGGCAAATTAGAATAGTTTTATTGAAAACTAGCTGACCCGGCAAACTCTGTTCCGCCTTAACAGCCGGTCCCATCTTTTTCTCGCGTCGCACTCACTGTGAGAAACTGCACTATCCTTGTTGCACTGCGTACGTGCAAAAACGTGCGTTCTCACACAGGAACGCTGTCGAACGGGATAAACTGTATCCTATGTCCGTCTCCTGGCTCTAAGCTTCCTGCTCACCAAATCGGTACAGCCGTTCTTGAGTTATAAATAGTGTAACTAACACGACTATATATAGATATAACGGCGAACGAAAGGCGGCTTTCATTATCGCCTTCTGTTATCAGTGCGGCGTTACAACAATGGGTTACAACAGGCAACAATGACCGCTAACATGCGAAATCACGCGAAAACGTGCAAAAACGTGCGTTCTCACACAGGGACGCTGTCGAACAGGATAAACAGTATCCTATGTCCATCTCCTGGCTCTAAGCTTCCTGCTCACCAATTTTCAGCCAAATCGGTACAGCCGTTCTTGAGTTATAAATAGTGTAACTAACACGACTTTCTTTTATATATATACTAGCTGACCCGGCGAACTCTGTTCCGCCTTAACAGCCGGTCCCATCTCTTTCTCGCGTCGCACTCACTGTGAGAAACTGTACTATCCTTGTTGCACTGCGTACGTGCAAAAACGTGCGTTCTCACACAGGAACGCTGTCGAACGGGATAAACAGTATTCTATGTCCGTCTCCTGGCTCTAAGCTTCCTGCTCACCAATTTTCAGCCAAATCGGTACAGCCGTTCTTGAGTTATAAATAGTGTAACTAACACGACTTTCTTTTATATATATAGAAGATATAGATATAGATATATAGATTATGAGACCGTGCCCACTAGATCGTTCCGTCACCGACCAACACCGTAGCGTGTCATGCACGGACCGGCAAAGAAAGTCTTCGAGAATACTTTGCCGGTGCCAATACGCTCCGTGCATGGCACGCGACGTTGTCAAACCGGTGCGCACAGACGGCGAAACGGTGAGTATACGTGTTGCAACCGTGTATGATGGCCGTTGTAAGCGCGTTGGTTGCCTGTTGCAAGCGCGTTGCCAGTACAACGAGACGCATAGCCGCGTAAAGACGTGTAAAATGGAGGCTGAAAAATTAATAGAATGTGTACGAAAATATGAGTTTTTATATAATCTTCAACACCCGAAATATATGGATACCGTGAAAAAAGAAATGGCTTGGAAGGAAATTTCGGAGCAACTAAAACAACCAGGTATGTTTATTATAATTTATTTGAATAGTTGAACATAGTAGTACGCAGTAGCACATAGTAGTACACATTATTAATAAGTAACAGTCGCGCGACTTTTCTTGACGTCTCTCAGCGCGGGGTGCGGGGAGAGGAGACTTCTCCCTACGTCACATCCGACGGGAGTTGCCAATTGTAACATTATTAATACTATTCGCGCCTCTTTCACTCTTAATACAACAGGACATTATAGACGATAAAATAGAGCAAATAATAATGTAAGTAATAGCAACCACAAATGAAATTAATTAGATAATGATAATATTGCTTATTAAGGAGATAAGATATTAGTATACGTACTTAATTTTCATCTTCTGAATAATGTGAATCATCGCTGGAATTCTCTGTAGTATTAATTACAATGTCATTCACTACAATTTCCATTATCCCGTCTTTTTGCCAGTATTCTTTTTCTAGATGTTTTACATGGTTGCAGTAACCTTCCCAGTCTGAAACAGTTACAGCTTCAAACCCTCTGACTGGTAATTCACGCAGATGCGTAGCTGACATGTCCCCAGATATACTGTGTTCCGCAAAATACCTTTTAGTTTTTGCCCATGCCAGCTCAATTGCATTTAAGTCGCAATTGTAGGGAGGAAGACGAATGACTGTGTGACCAGCACCTGCAGCCATTTCATCTATTACGTAATTTTTTCCCGCCCGTCTTCCATGAAGAGCTTCATTTTCACAAGGAAGCGAGACCTCCAATCAACAATGTCTCCACTTTCTAACAATCGAATCGTAATCGTAATCACCAAAATCCGAATCGAATAAATCACAGGGCACAACAATAACAGCGAAAACGCGAGAACAGAATTCATTTGAAAGCAGAGGTAGGCAGCCCTGACAATCTTGCCGTGCCGTTCCGTGTGAGACCAATATTCTGACCAGATCATACCAAGTCGTGCTGTGTTGAGCACTAGGGAGTTCAGACGTCAAGAAAAGTCGTGCGACTTATAGTACATTTGGCCTTGACTCGTTTGAAAGAAATCCGCAAATTGATGGCGTACTTCAAAAGCGGCAGAAACTGCATTACCTCCTTGGTGTCTTATTTTTTTTAAATATACAGGATAATTTGTTTCCGGAAAAATTACTGTTTCTCCACGTCTTATGAAATTATATAAAATGCACGTTGTCAGTACAATTTTTTCCGCAAATTCTGGCTTCAAATGCAAACTCTATTATAAATACGAAATTTTTGACTTAAAATACCAAAGGCATTTTCCACTACACGTCGTGCTCGGCAAAGTCGATAATTGAAGTGGCGTTTTTTTCATCGTTAATTGACTGTTGTGATGGATAAGGTCTAAGTAGGTTCGTTTTTAAAGGAAAAGCTTCATCGCCTAATATAACACATGGTGCAATTACATCACTCCCCGGTAAAAATTTAGTAGTTGGAATATTAAATTTACTCTCGAATATAGCTCTGCCCATTTTTGATTTTGACGAAATACCACCATCACTATCTTTGCCGAAAGCACCGACGGTTACGGCTATGAAGTTACACTTAGCATCAACTAAAGCCAAAAGTACAATAGAAAATGATTTTTTATAATTAAAATACAAAGAACCACTGTTTGGAGGTGCTAAAATTATAACATGCTTTCCATCTATAGCGCCTACACAATTAGGAAAGTTCCATTTATTCCGGAATTCTTGAATATTTTTTCCCATTCAGTGCAAGGCGTGGGAATACATTCTCGCAGCCTATTTTTTACTATAGCGCCACAGACTTCCAAAACGGCACGTCTCACAGAACTAATTCCCATACAATAGCTAAAAGCAATGGTTGTAAACGAATCACCAGTTGCCAAGTACCTGTAAACAAAATATTAATTAATTATTATTTACAAATACCCGTACGGAAGAACATACTTTATTGTGTAATTGAGTATTAATATTGTGTTGTTGTTTTTTATTTTACTGCTGCAGCCTGTAAACAAAGGTGGCAAGGGCTAAGGAATGCATTCAGAAGAGCATTAAATAAGAAAAAAGGCAAAAGTGGAAAAGCAGCCATGAAAATTAAAAAAAATGGAAGTTCGACGAAGAAATGTCGTTTGTAGCTTCGTTTTTTGTCGAAAAAAAAAAGAAATTTGGAGTCTGTTGAGCTGACAAGCGATGAGGAACAGTATCAGAACAAAGATGCAGCAACTGAAGACCAGAGCCCGAACTCCAGTACCGAGGCTGTGAATGTGTCTGCTTCGCACAACACTGAGATTTGTAACGAAAATGACTCTAGTGTCTGTAATAATTTCCCTCAATCACAACTCAATCAAACAAAAAAGGTAAAGGCAATAAAGAGGGCTAAGATTCTACCTGTACAGTCAGCATCGGCTTTTTATTTATTTATTTTACGTCAAAAAACAGTTAAAACTGCGTATGACGTGCTACGGGGAAAAATGAATTGTGTGCACATTTTCAAAATTCTGTGATTCCCACACTAAGTCATATATTACTTAAATTAAAAACAAAAACAAACTGTGTTGATGTCTAGATTATTAGACGGGCAAAATATTCTACAACAACGTGAACACGATGAACTTGATCGTTTCTTTGTGAATATATCAGAAACAGTAAAAACATTTCGCTTTACCAACAAGCAATCGCAAGAAACAAAATATTCAGTTTAGTTTCCGAAATGGAGTTACAAGAACTCGCACCGCATGGCTTTATTACAGCAACTACATCTCAATACGCATATACTACATCTCCAGGATCGACTTCTTCATACGTTCAAGCAAGTGCTACACCCATGACTCAGTCTCCTGAACCATCAAAAACCTTTTATAGGGATAAAGCTAAATGCAGTCTATAAGATAATATATACGTCTTATTGCTCTATTTTTTATTTTTTTCAAAAATCACAAACATATATTTTTTGACTTGTTTCTCATGTTAATATTTACATTAGTGGCGACTTGTTGAAGTTACTGTATTTTTGACAACATCTGTTTTACATAATACCGTACAAAGTTTCTTGAAAACAATAGTTTGTTGTGAAAATGAGCTCAAAATTGCGCATTTTCAGGAACGTTCAAACGACATTTTCACAAAAATGACTTCAAATTGTTTCTACAACTTTTTTGTATAGACAGTGCTTATTGCAGTGTTTAAGATGACGTAAAAATACTTTTTGTCTTCTTTTGTTTATTCAACAATTACACAAATGTAACTTTCTTGAAATATCCCTCACGCCGTTAGTTTGCACATTTCCAGAGATTTCCAAACACTATTGCATTTGTGAGTTAATGTGCTTCAAATGACTTTAAATGACGTTTTTCCAAAACTCAATTTTTTTTGTGAAAAAGAGTTACTAATTTCTCATTTACATTAAAAAATTCTTAAACGCGGCTCCAATTTTTTCAACAAAAATTGTCATTTAGAACGAGGTTTTACTCTTCTTTAATATTTTAAGGTTACACTATCAGTTATACTATTAGGAAAAGAATAAGTGGCAAAAGTTTAAAAAAATATACTTTGGGTAGCGATAGATGGCAGCTGGAAAGAGGATGGAGTAAGACCAGTCCACGCCAAGAAAATTACAAAACTTTGGTACGAGAAAGTCTGTGTCATTCTATTGCACCACTATTTTTCCTTTGATTGTTATGTTTAAATCGTCCACAAGCGTAACAGAAGTTATCGGGTTGATGCGCGTTGTCGATTTTATCGGACCGATTCAATTCTACAGATCACGTGGCAAATTTTACTTTATAAAAACCACAGAACTGTAATGTATTAATGTAACTGAGGCACATGCAAACCAGACATAAACTTCACCCGCGTTGCGGGTACAATTTCCCTTGCACCGACTAATTCAGAATCTGCCACCCCAACAGTTGGATACTTGTATATTTGCCATAACGTAAGCGGCTAAAATAATTCCTTTCGGTGACTATGTGCAGTAGAGATGGGCTTAACAGCTTTTCTTCATTAGCTACTATCACAAAAACAGCTTACTCGTAATAACTGTTATTAATAAAAGTTGAAAAATAACAGGTCCATGACCAGAAACCTAACATGGCCGACTGCTAAGAGTTAAAGCAGTTGTAGCGATTGCTAAGAGTTAAACCACGCAAAACGAATAACGTTGGTAGCACCGTAAAGCTTGTGCAGCTATTTTACGGCGCTTCCTTGCACTACTTTCCCTGACATGTTTGGACAGAGAAGGAGCTGATATGAACGAGACTGGATGAACGGCCAAGGATGAATAGTAATTCATGTAATGTGTAGCGAATGTGTATAGAATATAGAATATTACTAAAATGAAAGTGATTCGGGTTCAGATTGCAAATATTCTTTCAAATATGCAACTTGTGCATAGTGAAGTGACGAGTGCCAAAAATAATGAGGAGAAAGCGTTTATGCTTACCTATAGCTAAAGTGTTAATGACTATCGAATATCAAGAATTATAATGTGAGTTATTTGACTGTAACTCATTTTATTTTATTGGACCCAGGGAAATATTAGTTGATCTCACATAAGCAGCAATGGAACAGAAATATGTTAACATACTGGACGGACTTCATTTAAAGGACAAACATCTTGTTGTAGTGTATACAATAAAATATAAAAAATATTGTGGCACATGGCGTGTAATAATGACGAATTATGTATCAATGAATCTATAATTTGAACACTTGTAAATCATGATTGATTAGCTGCAGTGAAGCTGTTATTGTACAAAATGGTTGCCACAAAAGCTTGTAGTAGTTCGGATTAGGCCCAGTAGTTTGCAGTTCTATGCATTTCAACCGATAACAGCCAATAACAGGATAAACGAAATAACTGTTATTTCGCGTAACAGTTACGAAATGTTAACGGTGAAGAAACAACAGTTTAGCTGTTAAAGGCACATCCCTAATGTGCAGTATGAAATATTATGGTGCAATTGACTTGTTTTCAAAACATCCGTTAAGACCTACTCGTAATTGAGCCCGACTATCAGACGCAAGAATAACGACTGCAATCGTTGAATACAGAAGGTAAAAAACACGAGAGCCCAATTTTGTTGCTTTCTCATGAAATTGGCATATATGAACTGAACAATATTTTATCTTTAAATATATTTTATGCGTATTAATTCTACATATCTTACATGTGCAATTGAAATGTATTTGCATTAATAGCAAAACATATGTTAGAGTGTAAAGATGCGGTATACTTAAAAACTGTGACGTTATATGACGTTTTTATTACTATAATCGTAATCTATGTATAAAGTTCAGTATGTTGCGCACTCTTATCTCCCTGGACGTAATTATCATGTTTCCTAGAGTAATGTATGTTGATGGAACAGTATTGTTCTTATGTTTCAATGGTATGATGAATTGTAATATTAAGAAATAAGTTAAATACATGTTACTGGCACATAGGACTTTAAACATAAACGTGAAATATTTCTGTCGTCTTCAAAATAATTATACAATTTTGCGATTACTATTCAGTGCAGATGTTTTCATTCACTTTTTTATTATTATTATGAATCATCAATTATGCTTTGACATCTGTATCTGTTGCCAGGGATCTATTTACTAGCGTACCCTTGCGAGAACTCTCGCAGGTTATACTCCACTTTAAAAAAGTAAGTTTTTTCAAGGTCACGACTGTACAGAAGATAAATTTTAAATCTGTCGTTATGAATAGGATAAAAAATATAAAATAGAATTAGTTTTATAGTGTGGCAATTTATACAAAATATTGGTATAATATATAAAATCTCACAAAAATGCGTGAGTCTACATTGTGATAAGCCAAAAACTCACCGGAAATTTCCAAATAGGATGCAAGTCAAGACATAGCTAGCTGGGCGGGGCAGGAATACCGTGGGATAGAAGTGAGCTCTGCCACAGGGCATGAATAAATGTAATTCTTCTTCCTGGATAATAATTTACTGTAATAAATGCCTGGGCAACGCCGGGTATTTTAGCTAGTGTAATGATAAAACAACTCGCAGACAAAGCACTAAAATACCTTTTAGCTTTATATAATTTTATATGGAAAAGACAGGTATTTCCAGATATATGGAGGAAAGGTATTGTGCTTCCCATTTTAAAACCCAACAAAGTGTCAATTTCATCTTCCAACTACAGTCCAGTATGACTTACCTCCAATCTGTGTAAAATTATGGAGAAAATTATCTGTAGAAAAATTAGATGGTACGTGGAGTCGCATAATATGCTAGTATCTCTTGAATTTACTTTTAGAAAATCACGTTCAACAATGAATTATTTAGTAAATATAGAAGCAGAGATATGTGAAGCTTTTATAATCAAAAGTCATGTAATTGCATTTACCATAGATAAAGAGAAAGCTTATGAAATTGGAAACATAGAGTAGTAAAAATAATAGAGAATCTTAATAAAAAAGGAAACATCTTGGCATTTATTAAGAACTTTCTGAGCATCAGAAGAATCACCACTAGTTTCTAAAATTATTCTACTTTTACACGATGCAATGGTGTAGGTAGTCATCTAAAATTTACCATTAACTGCAATATATTGCTACGAAAACAGTTCTCTTGTTCGGAAGTAGTTCTCTTGAAAATTTAAGTGACATTGTTGAAATATTGATTTTTGATTTTCAGGCGTTTAAAAATGAAGAAATAGAAAATTTGCTATTACATCTTTGAATATATCTTAGACCTATTATTAAACCTTATTAATTGAACCTTCTAATTGTAGACTTCTTTTGGTATTGTACCCTCGGTCGCGTAGACCTTATGTCGCATTAGACTAGGTTTGCAATAGACGTCGTGTTCATTAGATCTAACGAGTATTAGACCTTTAGTCCGTGGACCTGACGACCTGAAATCGTGCCGACTTACATTAATTCACGCAGGTCGACGACGTGTCCCGTATGAACATAAGTTAAACTGAAAATTTATTCTGGTAACTGGAATTTGGGTTTCGGGATTGAAATTTTACAATTCAGCCATTCAATAATAAATATACAAATTTATTGAAATATTCTTGTCGTGGTGTCTTTAACCTTTTTTATACAGAAAATTGTGATTTTGTTTTAAGTTATTGTTGAAATGGAATGTGCGAGTACATCATTCAGTTGTATTTGCATAATCTTTCACATCATTCTAATAATAATAATAATAATAATAATAATAATAGTAATAATATTATTACTATTATTATTACTATATTACTACTACTACTAATAATAATTACCGAGCGAAGTGGCTTATTACGTAGCGCGCTCAGTGCGTAGCTTCGATGCCCGGGCCGGCCATCCTAACTGGGGTTTTCATGGTTTCCCTCGGTCATACAAGAGAATGCTGGGATAGTTCAAAAAGGCAACAATCACCTCTCATCAACCTATCACCTCATAATTCATAATTCAAGGCTTAACAACCTTATCTTACGAAGGGATACAGCCGAAAAGCTGCTCCCCCTAAAATTACACACGTCTCTCCGTTGTAAAACTCATTACAGATCATAAAACATTTGCTGACTGAAATATGAACACAAATTTGACAATAATAACTGCATTTCATACAGATAAATACTGTCCTAAAAATGAGACGTAATTCACAGAAATTCAGTCGCAAAGACTTGGTGTGTAATGCTCTTGTTGCATTCCCATCTAATATTCCCTGAAGGCTAGTAATTTTTAGATTAGAAAATAGACTTGTAATACTTTCCAAAAGATTAATTTGTAAACATATAACAAAGTTCAAATCTAAGAAATGAACAAACAGGAAATTATATACAAATTCTAACTTACGTGGCATACAATTGCCTGGAACAACCTTTACTACACTCACAAAGCGCAGGATTATTTGTTGCTAGAACAGTGGTGCTGAAACAGCACTTCTCGTCCCTTAGTAATGATTATGTAATAATATTATACCGTACATCAATTAGGCAAAATAAGGTTTACAAGGAGTTATTTTACTTATTTGAGCATTTTGCCTTTTATTTATTGTATTTTCTTGTATCTTAACTTTAATAAACGGAATTCATAAAAATGTTGTGTTTGTTGTGTTGGTAGAGAGCGGGCATAAAGTATTTAAAAGGACCACGCGGGCGTTAAGACTCAGGATGTCCGTTACTTTTTTCTCATGCCCATAAACACACAGCAATGAAATAGTAAACCATAAAATGCTGCGAAAAATCGTTTACGAAACGAAAGTCATAAGAACACGTTTTAGCGACCCCTGAAACCTTAAAATTTGTTTATAAACCACAGTCCATCTGTCCATCCCCCTGTCCGTCCCTCCGACCTTCTATGAACAACACTAGCGCCTAAACTATTTGTTGTCATTTGTCGAAAATTAAATAATCTCTGGTCAATTTGGCCCAACTCAAAGCTCTGCAGTTTGGAGAAAACAATTTAAATTTTGAGGGAATTTGAATCACCTTGGGCAGTTTCAAAAATGTACTAAAAATTATTCTTTAAAAAATTTCATGTGTGAGTAGTGTAAAATACACATACAAAGAAGGCATGTGTCTGATTTTCACTGTTAACTCCAAATTTTCAAATAATACAAAAGTTTAAAATTTAATTATGAATCATGGCAGTTAATGAGTTAATTAATGTCATGTACATTTTTTTAAAAAATTTCAATAGTTTTCCATCGATTTTGAGTGAAAGTTGTGCAATACTAAAAACAAGATTTTCTCAAAACTGGTCCAATATTTTTGTAGAGAAATGCAACACGCCGGTCAGCATCTGAGCTGTCCTTTCCCTAGGGCTATGAATACATTAATATTCAAACGACCTCCCGATCACGTGGTTCGTGACGCAAACTAGTGCTGCGCAGAAGCAAAATTGGGACCGCCGGAGTATCTGTCCCATATCTTTATTTATTTTTTTATTTATTTTACGTCAAAAAACAGTTAAAACTGCGTATAACGTGCTATGGGGAAGAGTGAATTGTGTGCACATTTTCAAAATTCTGTGATCCCTACACTAAGTCATATACTACTTAAATTTTGAAGAAAAAAAACGAGGAAAAGCTCTCATGTAATAAAATCTATTTTCAAGGATAAATAAGCAATAAATTTTGGCTCTTACCCATGTTGTCCTTCGGAATAATACTTCCTGCCGCGACAACATGGAAACGATAATTTGAATAATTGCATTTCCCACTGAATTCTAGAAGACGTGCACAGAAAATGAAGTTACATTTATGTCCAGAAGCAAAACAAAGGGCCATCTCAGCATTTGCTCAATGGATCAGGGAAACTGGACGAAAAACCTGATCGAGATGGGGGTTATTGACCCGGAGGCTTCTCTATTCCATTGCTTAATTAATTTCATTTTCAAATCATTTCGAATTCCTGCACCGTCGACCTTCATTAACTCGTCGGCATTTGCTTCATACCCAGCCTCCAAGAACTAATTTGCAAATAATATTTTATTATAACTACTTAGTAATGCCATTGTGCACAGGCGTTTAGTTATTCAGAGTGCTTGGTGTAGATCAGGCTAAGCATATGTAATATTTTTACGATGAAATCTTGGA
The DNA here is from genome assembly GCA_011170035.1 of Teleogryllus occipitalis. NCBI lineage: Eukaryota > Metazoa > Arthropoda > Insecta > Orthoptera > Gryllidae > Teleogryllus > Teleogryllus occipitalis. The sequence continues at coordinate 500,389 of BLKR01000252.1, read as the reverse complement.
AATCATATTTTTACTTTTCAACTATATGAAACTTTAAATTGTTATGAATTTGAGTGCAAAAAAAAGAAGACCATATACTGCAACTGTTGACTCTCTCATGCATGAAGTTCAAATTAATTTGTAATAAACTTAAATCTCAAAAACGTGTATTTCCAAAATATTTCTGATTTATTAAAAATGCTCTTTAAGACTCGTTGCTTGTGCTCATACATAACAGATAGCAACATTTTATATGGCTGTTTCAGTTGTTTTACCGCAAAGAAGTCCCAAAATCATGCATTTTATTCCAACCATTCAGACCCCCGATTGCTTTGAGCGTCCATTGTTTTTCAAATTTTGTTTTCATGTTTCGTGCTTAAAACATATTACACAGTTGATATGGTCGTGGAGCAAGGTTAATCGGAAATTTAACGGCATTGTAGAGCCTATTACATTTCAAGTGATATGGCAATCTACTTATGAGGGGTATTAGTCTGTTTCATTGGCTTCAATATGTTGAGACTTACTATTTGCATTCGCATTGTTTTGAAACATTAGGCTGTAACGAGAATTGGGATATTCAGAAGATCACTGTAATTAGCTCTTATCTTTTATTAACCATACGCTTGTGTAAAGTACGAGAGTCAAAAGGGTACGATACTTATTTCACTTACGGTTGAACATTGAACTTAAAACAATTGATAGTTGCTTCAAATTCAAGATTAAACATTGCTAAACAACGTAAGATATAACATATATGAGATTATTAAGGTATAGAACATTCTCGAAATAATAGTTGTTTTTGCAATAATGAAATTAAAGTGTATAATGCGACAATTGTTTAATGCCTGTTTGTATTGAGCATTTTCGAATTATCAAGATAACTATGAACCGGCGTAGAGCAAGGTAGATCACAATGAGTATTGTAAGATACTAATGGTTTAAGTCACAGGATATTTTAACTTGTAAATATAATTCACGTAAAAACTATATTGTAATTTGAAAAAAATCTTGAGTCAGAGATAAAAACTGATTCCAGAATGTTCCATTCTGCGTTAATTTATTTACCAAATTAATTTATATATATATATATATATATATATATATATATATATATATATATATATATATATATATATATAGCGTGTGCGTGTGCGTGTGTGTATAAACGAGGAGACGAAATATATTCACCGAATATATTATTAAACTTTATCAAACATACTATTACCGAATAAAATATCATTGGACCTACAGGACCTTGAATAACAAGAATACGTCTCGAATTTGGTGAACTAATAAATGTAAACAAATCAGAAGTGTTTTTGATTAAATTATTTTAAATAATAAATGTGGTGGAGAACGAAATATCTGTGGAAATTGGTTCAGAATATTTCTATCGAAATATGTTTAGTGGAATGCCTATGATTCTTGCATTTCGGTGAATTTAGTTTATATTGACATCTAATGATTCATATCCCACATGATAACTCATTAATGGCCATCGTTTTCATTTGAGAATTTACATTTTTGATGAACCATAATTGCTTCTTTTGCACTAATATCCTAATTTTATATCATCAGACAGACATCGAAAACAAAATTTATAAATGCACGTTTTCGAATTTCTGAATGGTAAACGTTGATTAAAGGAGATCACTTAAGAACTGTTACTAAGTATTGTTATGATCAATATTGTTGATGATCCGTATTGTGTCATGTTTCAAAATTGTTACTGAAAAGCCATTACTTTTTGAAAAAATCTCTCAACATTTTCTTACTGACAAACAGGTAGTGAAGAAAGCCGTAGTATTATTCGGTCATGAAAACCATATGCAATTTCTTTTAAGTAAAACTGAAAACATATGACTAGTACTATTATTCGTATTATTATTATTATTATTATTATTATTATTATTATTATTATTATTATTATTATACAAAAAATGAAGTTGGTTTCAGACTGAATTTTCGAAAATTGCAAAAGTTTGAATTTTGTACTACGTCTTCCTCCAATTATAAAATTGAATACAAATATATTTCCTTCAAATAAAATATGTTGTCCATAAATAGTTCTTTCCTTAAGGTTATGTTGACTTTTGATAATTTTCGGGGTTTTCGTGCAATACAGCGTGCAATATTTGCAATTAAAAAACAAAAACTAGATTTTGGCAAAAGCAGATCCAATTTTTCTTTACATTTTTGGTAGGGGTAGCGTCAAATGTACCCTATACGATGACAGGAACACCACTTTGCTACGTTCTTTTGTTGTTGTTTTTTTAAATTACCAAATTTTAATTCTTTTGACTCGTTTCTCACGTATTAAATATTTACATTGCCGAAAATTTGTTCATATTATGATATTGATGAGTGTAATTAAACAATTCGTTGTGAAAATAAACCAAATGGTTTTCTTCAAACTTTTCAACAGGTAGTGGTAGTGCTACTGTTTAATATGATGTAAAGTTCATTTTGGTGTATTATTTTATATTTCAAATATTACACAAATGTAATTTTTTTAAATATCTCTCTCTCACCGTTAATAGCACATTTCCACCAGTTTATATACATTAGTACATTTGTGAATAGAAGTGCTTCAAATAACTTCAAATGAAGTTTTTCGAAAACTCAATAGATTCCTGTGAAAAGAGCTTAAATTTTTGTATTTACATGCAAGCTTAAGGGGAGGAGTGGGTGAAAATTGGCAAAAAATTTTGAAAAATACGATTTTTTATTTTTGATGTGATAATTTTGTTTGGAATGTGTGGTTAATTTTGGTGTTTTTATTTTTTCGTTATCGCAATTTAAATGGCTTCTGCGAGCATTTAAAGATCTCAATGCGTCGATGGTCACGCCCCCTTTTTCAGTTTCCAAACGTCTACATCTACTAGAAGTTTTGAATGTATTTGCATTTTGAATTTCCCGGCATGATCTTTATATAGATGTTCTCCGGAACAAATGAGCTACAGAAAAACAAGCTATCCAACTTCAGAAAGTGTTTATTTAGCGTGGCAGCCTTGATATTTAACCGGGAGTGTTTGTTTATAGGTGTTTACGACTTACCTTTCGCTGTGTTAGGTATTTGTTGTGCACTTTACTCAGATATATTTGTTACAGACTCATTTAGATGGATTATACGAGTACTTTGATATAGGTTTTATAGTTTTAGTTTAGGATAGTTTAGTGATAATTAGATAGAACTGTGTGTTTGCTTAGGTTAGGTTATTTTAGAAAGTTTCATTAGTGATCATTAGTTTTGAGTGAACCCGAAAATATGGGTAGAAGTAATGATTATCGCCCTAAACGACGGAGATCAAGCAAAATTGTAAAGAAAATGAAAAATGCATCACTTCAGAAGAACAAGAAAAGTGAACAAGACAATGTAGCAGCCAATGATGTTAGTGTTGACAAGGTAGAATGTAATATGGTAGAATCTGAAATGCAGCCCACTACTTCTACTGAAAATGTAACATCAAGAAAGCCTTCAGCTAGTGAAAATAAACTTCACAAGTTTACTGATGTATTGTCAACTGAACATTTAAATGAAGATAACAAAGGCAGTTACATGTTGGTTCACAGCAGTGTGTGGGAACATATTCTAAAAGGATGTGTATGTGCACATTGTGGCTCTGGAAATTTGTGCATTGAAATAAAACAATCTATGGCATTTGCTCATAAGCTAGTGAGTAAATGCAACCATTGTGAAAATGTTTGCAATGAAATATCTACCAGCCCTCGTGTTCCTAGTGCCACATCTAATAGACCACCATTTGAAATCAATAGAAAAATTGTCAATGCATTTTCACAAATAGGTAGGGGTCTTTCGGCCATTGAACAATTTTCAATGGTTATTGGTTTATCATCAATGAATGCCAGTACATACAATTCTCATGTTCTTGCTGTTGCTGCAGATAATGTGAGAATGAAAGATGAAGTTTTGAAGCTGTCACATTGTGCTATTCGTGAAGCATATAAAGATATATACTCAGACATTGAAAGTGAAGTGATAGATTTGTCTGTGTCATATGATGGGACATGGCACAGACGAGGTCATGTATCCCATTATGGAATGGGAATTGTTATAGACATTCTGACTGGCCTAGTGGTTGATTTCCATGTTCTGTCTAAGTATTGTGCTTCTTGTGAGAGGAATAAGAGTAAGTTAGGCGAAAAAAGGGTGGAATATAAGACTTGGAAAGAAAATCATGACTTGAGTTGTGATTGTGAACAAAATTTTTGTGGCTCTTCCAATGCAATGGAGGTAGTTGCTGCTGAAGTGTTGTGGAAGAGATCGCTGTCGTATAATTTTCGGTATACAACTGTGCTGTCAGACGGTGATGCCAAGACCTACAATCACCTTGTGAAACTTTATTTATATGGACAAAATGTGGAAATTGTGAAAGAAGAGTGTATCAACCACGTATCAAAGATACTGAAAACTGGATTAAGAAAAATAGTTCAAGAGTGGAAGGTAAAAGATGTCACTCTGGGTGGGGAAAAAATTGGAAATTTGAAAGAGGATATTATAATTCGATTGGGCAATTATTATAGAAATGCTATCCAGAAAAATATCCCAGATGTCCACAAGATGAAATCTGCAGTTTATGCAACTCTGTATCATGCCATGTCTACAGATGACAAGCCCCAGCATTTTAAATGTCCTAAGGGAGAACAATCGTGGTGTTCTTATAACAGGGCAGTTGCATGTGGAAGTGTGATACCGAAGCATGATAAGAAGACCATGAAAACTGTTCTGTCCCCAAGTGTTGTGTGCAAAATTATCCCTGTGTACCAAAGACTTGCAAGTGATGAACTGCTAAAACTGTGTGCATTTGGAAAAACACAAAATGCCAACGAAAGTTTGCATAGCCTGATTTGGAATAAGTGCCCAAAAGAAATATTTGTTTCGAAGAAGAAAATAGAAATTGCTGTCACATCAGCAGTTTCTCAATTTAATATGGGGTGTGAAGCAAGTGAAAAGATAAGATCAAATATAATTGGCATTAACATGACACCTCAAGGGAAGAAAATAAGTGCAATGAGGGATAAACGGCGTCTTCAGAAAAGTGAAGTAGCTGCACAACCAGGTTTTCAAAGTGCCAAAAAAAAACAACAACCTCAAAATGACAAAAACAGTTCAATAAGAAAAGAGAAAAGTTGTTGAGGGTACTATGTATGGCCCTGGAGAGTTTTAAATGTAAGTAGATAAAATAACATTCATTTGTACAAAGTTAAATGTTCATTTTCAATTTCCCGCATTTCACTTTCCTGACCTTTTATGGAATTCAAAAAGTTCCACGTTCTACAATTTTTAATATATTTCAATGAAACTTTTAGAACATCTTAAGAAAATGTAGTTTCATAGAACTGTGGAAGCTCTTTGTGTTATAATCATTAATTACTAAATTAAAAATATTTTTTGTGTGTGTTTTTTATAGCCATTAAGTAATAACTGTATATTTCATTATTTTTTTCTCAGAAACACTCTCATTTATTTTATGTATATTCCATGAATGTAATTATATACCTTTTATGAGTAATTCATAAAAAATTCAGTGATGAATGTTGCTTCATGTGGAACATTTTATAAATTAACAAGCAATTCAAAAAAAAATTCAAAACTTTTTTCTTCAAAACTAAAAACAGCAGAGTAACAAACATTTGTAGGGTATATAAGTATAATGTATTACTTCTTCTGGCAAAATTTAAAGTTATTTGAATGATTCTCAATTCAGTCAAACCTTAAATGGAACGTCCATTTAAATGAATTGAACACAAAATTAAGTTCATTATGCTACGCGTTCAGAATTCTTTCAAATTCAGTCAGCCTTCATACTGCTCGTTGTGTATACTTCGCGAATGTTCATTCCCGCCTGAGATGTGGCATAATATTCTGGGGAAATACATCTTATAGCTCCCAGACTTTTAGATTACAAAAACGAATTGTACGAATAATAACCAAATCCCACCCACGTGATTCATATAAGCCTCTCTTCATTAATCTAGGAATTCTACCATTACCTTGTCTTTTTATTTACGAATCAGTGGTTTTTGTAAAAAATGACTTGCTTAAGGGCGGGAATATATTTTCAGAAAATGCCGAAGTCTATTACTATAACACTCGACGTAGAAATCATATTCATCAGGTGACAGTATCAACAGCTGAATACAAAAAATTCACATACAATACATGTACATTATTTTACAACACTTTGCCAGATGACATTAAACGATTAAATTCAATAGAAAAGTTTAAATCCCAAGTGAAATCGTTTCTGCTGCATAACTGTTTCTATACAATTAGAGACTATACTGAGCATCACAAGAAAAGTAACATTAATTTTTAACAATGATACATAATGCATTAATTACCATTTGGACTGTATAAATGAGTATAAACAACCTGTAACAACTATTGTAACACAGCTTCCGGATCAATGACCCCCATCTCGATCAGGTTTTTCGTCCAGTTTCCCTGATCCATTGAGCAAATACTGAGATGGCCCCTTGTTTTGCTTCTGGACATAAATGTAACTTCATTTTCTGTGCACGTCTTCTAGAATTCAGTGGGAAATATTATTATTCAAATTATCGTTTCCATGTTGTCGCGGCAGGAAGTAATAAGAGCCAAAATTTATTGCTTATTTATCCTTGAAAATAGATTTTATTACATGGAAGTTTTTTTGTTTTTTTTTTCTCCCTTTCAAAATTCAAAATTTATTGCTTATTTATCCTTGAAAATAATTTTATTACATGGGAGTTTTTTTGTTTGTTTTTTTCTCCCTTTCAAAATTCAAAATTTAAGTAGTATATGACTTAGTGTAGGGATCACAGAATTTTGAAAATGTGCACACAATTTACTTTTCCCCATAGCACGTCATACGCAGTTCTTAACTGTTTTTTGACGTAAAATAAATAAATAAATAAATAAATAAATGTAAGATGTACATTTCCAAATTTCAACCACATCTCCCCAAGCGCCATTTTATTACAAACAGCTCTATATTTTTCAATGCAAATCCTCATTTGGATGAGGTTTTACTCTTCTTTAATATTCTTAAGTAATATTTCAGTTCTACTTTTAGAAAAACCCAAAAGTTGAAAAAAAAATGTATATTAGGCGGTCATAGATGGCTGCTGGCAAGAGAATGAGGCAAGACCGTAAATATAATCCACACCAAGGAAATTAGAACTAGAGGTGCCACAGAAAGGCCCAGACTAATCGACTAATGAGGATTGCATTGAAAAAAATACCGTGAATGTTAAAATTGATTGAGATATCAAACTACACTACTAACGATTTTAGGAGGATTTCTTTAAACTTTATCGATATTCGTGAACTGTAATATTTTCTCAATTACCTAATAACTGCAAGTTAAAATAAATTCATGTTCTCGATATTTCTCAAAAATATTGTAAAATTGTAGGCTATTCTGAAAAATAAATGAACACATTCTCTCTTTTTTTCATTACAATATTTCAAAATCAAATTTCATAACACAAACATAACAAATATTATTTCCAGTATCCAGTCAAATATTTTCACTCTAGTTTTATTATTTCTCTTTTAGAAAAGAAACAACAAACTCGCCCTGCTAAAAAGTAGATTTAAACAAAATCAGAGTCACGTATTAGATTGATTTCGCAGTAACTGTCACAAAACGTAAGACGTGTCTCTTTTTTCATGCTCGATAATTACATCACATTCCCTTAGAAAATATTAGAATATATTGCATTCCTGTATTGCGTGTAGATTGGCCTGAACGTCGGGATTCAGGTAATATAAGAATGGCATTGATATTTTTAGTATCCTTCTTCCATTAATTTTCCAGGAACTTCTACGAGTAATTCAATTAAATTTCCACGAGTAATAAATGAGACGTTCTAGACACAAGCACATTAGCAAATTTGTGAGGAACGAAATAATTATAGGAGTTGTCATTGTCACCAATATTATATATTCACCATTTTAAATGCAAACAACTAACGGCAAAGTCAATATTTATGAGGAACGTTTTATGCAATATTTAATGACCGAAAGTGAACACTGAAAATTTCAGAGTAAGAATTTCGTTGTAGAAGATTCTTCGCATAATAATTTACCTTCAAATTAAAAAATATCAGATTTAAATGGTACGCACGTAGCATTTAAATCTGATCTTTTTTAAAATACTCCATAAGAGTGCAGTAAAAAAGTAGATTTCTTATCAACAGAACTTATTTTTATTTCCAATGACTGTTTTAACACACACATGCAAACAAACGTTTGTACAAGGCTTATTGAAGTAAAAATATTCCAAGTTTACTTTTTTGCACTTGCATCGGTGATTTTAAAAGGGGAATAAGTCCACTTTTTCCGTAAAAAGAATTCAGAAAAACTGTTTATCCACTTCGGTTAGGTAAAGTAAAAAATTTTGCGATTATGCCGAATTATACTAAAATTGCATTAAGGACATATAGAGTTATTGAAAATTTTAGTATATTTCGTGTAATATTGCGCGCAATAATTTCAATTTTAAAAAGTATCAGAAACAAGATTTTCTCAAAAACGGCTCCAAATTTTTACTTTAACGCCTTGATAGGCATAGTCCTAGATGTACTCTATTAAATGACATACGCTATTTTGCTTTATTCTTTTGTTTTTTACAAAACCCACAAAAATGTAATTTTTTTTACTAACCCCTCTTGTCATTAATATTTACATTAGTAGCAATTTGGTGACATTATTGGATTTACGAGTGCATGTGCTTTAAATAATGTTAAATAAAGGTTTTTGAAAAATCTTATGTTTTCTGTGAAAACAAGCTCAAAATTTATTGTCAGGTACGCTCAAGCGTCAATTTCTGAAAAACGGTTCCATATTCTTTCTTCAAACTTTTTGCACAGATAGTGATAGTTGCATTGTTTAAGATGATCTAAAATTAATTTTGCTGTTTTCTTTTGTTTTTTAAAAAAGTACACAAATGTAATTTTTTTTAAATACTTCTCATGCCTTTAATAATTACATTTGCAGCAATTAGTATACATTATTGCATTTGTGAGTAGACGCGCTTCAAATAACTAGCAATAAATGTTTTCGAAATTTCAATAGTTTTCTGTGAAAAAAGCTTGAATTTTCGCATGTACAGTAACGCTTAATAACCATTTTCTTAAAAACGACTCCACATTTTTCAACTAAAATTTCCATATTGGAGGAGCTTTTACTATTCTATTATATTCCTAAAGAAATTTTTGCTTCTGTCATTAGGAAAACGAAAAATTGAGCAAATGTGAAAAAAAAAGTTAGGGTGCCGTTAGATGGCAGCTGGCAAAATGATAGGGCGCGTCCGAAAAGCTAGACCTGCCCAAAGAAATTATGAAATTAACTAGTACGAGAAAGTCTGTGCCATTCTGTAGCACCACTAGTTTTCTGTTGGTTGGAAGAATAGCAGAGACATAAAATTTCCCGAAAGGCAAATCTGGACGTGCATTCGCTTTTGCCAACATGAATGAGTATTAGGATAATGGATCACGGGATCGGTCAATTAATGGATTACACTAGTTTGCCAACGTTTCGGAATATTTTATTCCATCATCAGGGCTAACAACCAAAAACCACAATCACAATAAATAAGGACAAACTCTTCTGAACAACAACATAAAAAAACATGAATGAATATACATGTAGAAAAATAATTACACAGATAACTAAATAAATAAATACATTATATACTGTATATCTAAGTTAAGGTCATATAAAGGATACACACCTTACTAATACATATACTGGTCAAACATAATCTTCCTCCACAGCACAACTCCAATACAGAGTTGCTGAAGCACCCACGTCCAAAGCAGGTCCGACCATGGCCACGGCCCGAAAGAAAGTGAATGAAAAACCACTGTATTGTCAGGACCACGTGCTTCAGCAACTCCATGCCGGAACCATGCGTATCCGGTTTCATTATCATTATTCATTTATTTATTTATTTACCCTTTTATTAAAAAAATTTGTATCTTTGCATCCGAACCCGTATTACGAAAAAAAACAAAAAACAATTGTTAACAATTATTTGTATTACTATATTATTAATAAGGTACCCTTAATAGATATCTTGAGTATTGAGAGAAAATGTAAATCATAGTATATTACGTACTTCCGGTGAATGTGTTGATATTTATATTGCTTAATTTCATAGGGTTTCATGTGTTTTTTTTTTATGTTGTTGTTCAGAAGAGCTTGTCCTTATTTATTGTGATTGTGTTTTTTGGTTGTTAGCCCTGATGATGGAATAAAATATTCCGAAACGTTGGCAAACTAGTGTAATCCATTAATTGACCGATCCCGTGATCCATTATCCTACTACTTATTAACGGTCGTGATTTCTACAATGATGAATGAGTATTGGATAAACCTATCAATATATTCACGTGTCACAAAATAGCCAAAAATGTTCTCTTTCATACGTTAGCTACTTATACTTGGAAAGGGTCTTACGAGGTTCACAATGAAACTTAGTTGCCTTATTAAAATATTGCGACCACCCCAGCAGGTTTGAAGTCTATGATGTGCTTAGTGTTTATTAATGTTGCAACAAAATCGTTTAGGCGTTTCCTAGCTGATATTAGTTGTTCAGTACCACCAACTCTCACACTACTACTCGCGCACCTTTTCTTGAACGATGACCTTGCTTCCCCCTCCCTGGAGTCATAAACAGCTGAAGGCAAAAGATCGCAGCGAGCACTGATGACAACATTCCCAGCATTAAAACTTCGTTGGCGCGAAACAGAAGCTAGTCACTAGTTGCTTTCATAGTCGAGAACTTCTGTTCAGCTTTATTACCATTATCTAAAGAAATGTCTGAGGCAGGTCCAGGACCTTCAAAGAAGGCACCTAAAACTCCTATCTACTGTCCCTGCTGTTGCCTACCCAGAGCGATGACCTCGCCGCACACATAGCGAGTTTGACTTTCATCTACCAAAGGTTGGCATTACTGAAAATACTCTAGTGGCTGTCTTTGTAACTAATACCCCCACTCCGCCCGCATTTCGTCAATCTATCGTTCAAGAAAAGTTGCGCGAGTGGTACTAGAAATGAATTATTAGTCACTGATGATGCTGTGAATTCAGAAATTAATAAGCACTCTCTATGAGTTAAGAAAAACAGTTTCTCTTTTCCAATCATTCGAATTTTTAGGTGGAAATAGAACACATACATTAAGCTGAACAAATTTCATTTTTTATCGTATTTATCGTATTTTATCGATATTATAAGAATAACAAAGAATATTTATTTACGATGTAAGTGTCGTAAAGTATCTGATTATAATACGAGATTCGAGAATTGCCAAACGAGGTCATTAGGTCGAGTTTGGTAACCAATTGACTAAAGCAATCTGATGTTACGACACGATATCGTACAACGTTTTATCCTCTTTGTAAAAATTTGTTAGATTTAATGTGAAATTTTCCGACCCCTTCATTTTATATTCACATTTTTTTCTCCTATAAGTGACGACACTGTTCTCAACAAGGAAAACAATTGAAATACACTTGGTGAACTTTTATCGGCATGAATGATATAGGTATTTAATTTTCAAAGATATGTGTAAAAATAACTTGATTCCATATAGGAAAAAGTTTTTATTGCTTACTGTTGTCGCAAGTTAGAGAAGGGGAAGTAGTCTTTGGTCCCACTACTCTATGTTAAAGAGTTCAATATCACTTAACGACAATATTGATATTAGTAAATTAACTCGGTTATTCGCGATTTTCAAGAGGTAAAGTGAATGATACAAGAACCCATCTTACGGCGGTAAAGCACTTCATTACAAAACTTGATTACTAGAGCCCGGGTAATTATGTACTAAAAAGAGGGAAAATATGTTACATTAATTATCATTATATCAATTCTATTTTATTAAAACACTATTATTTTAGTGTACATTGTTCTGTTTCATTTACATAAAGACCAATAATAAACATTAATCTCCTCATAATCCTATTATTTACAGCGATCATCATAACAACAATAATGGCGCCTCATGAGCTGGTGCGTGTAGTTTCAATCAATTACTTCACTTCAATTAGCTTCAATTAGCCTTGTAGAAAATTTTGTTTGCATATGTGTGTTAAAACGGTCATTGGAAATAAAAATAAGTTCAGCTGATAAGAATTGTATTTTTTTACTGTGCTCTTATGAAGAATATTAAAAAAGATCAGATTTAAATGCAACGTGAGTACCACTTAAATCTGATCTTTGTTAATTTGAAGGTAAATTACTATGCGAAGAATCTTCTACAACGAAATTCTTACTCTGAAATTTTCAGTGTTCACTTTCTGTCATTAAATATTACGTAAAACGTTCCTCACAAATATTGACTTTGTCGTTAGTTGTCGTTTGCATTTAAAATGGTAAATATATAATATTGGTGACAACGACCACTCCTATAATTATTTCGTTCCTCACAAATTTGGTGAAGGCTATCAAGGTCGAGGGAGACCCCTGTAAGATGCGAGGTGGCAACGCAATATCACCTGCAAAATGTATCATTTTCACAAACCAAACTTCCTTTCTGTTCTCTGCGTTTCTCGTGCTGAAAACTAACACACCAGAAGCTATGGATTGCGTCATCACCTTGCCCTCTTATTTAGAATACCGTCGGTATTTATGGACTGACTTATTTCAACGCAATAGCGGTATTTTAGAGAAGAGGCTACAGAAAAATGTTTGACAGTGCTGAATTGTTTGGAAGTTTCCTTATCAAAAACATACAAGCAAAATGAATAATTAAATACAAAAATGCAATTATATGTAAAAATATGTTCTTTTGACTAAAATACGCAAATATATGTACTTTCCGGTAAAATATGTAAAAATATGTACTAAAAAGTCCCCGGTTTTTGGCACTAACCGATATGAAACGTGAATATATCGTTGATTCGACTTGACAGAGTTATGTGAGGAAAATATGTTACTACATAATTATCCGGGCCTTAGTGATTCCAATAGCATAATTTTTTACTTTACCTAACCGAAGTGGATAAACAGTTTCTCTGAATTCTTTTTACGGAAAAAGTGGACTTATTCCCCTTTTAAAATCACCGATGCAAGTGCAAGAAGGTAAACTTTGGAATATTTTACTTCAATTAGCCTTGTAGAAAATTTTGTTTGCATATGTGTGTTAAAACAGTCATTGGAAATAAAAATAAGTTCAGCTGATAAGAATTGTACTTTTTTACTGTGCTCTTATGAAGTATATTAAAAAAGATCAGATTTAAATGCTACGTGAGTACCATTTAAATCTGATCTTTGTTAATTTGAAGGTAAATTACTATGCGAAGAATCTTCTACAACGAAATTCTTACTCTGAAATTTTCAGTGTTCACTTTCTGTCATTAAATATTACGTAAAACGTTCCTCACAAATATTGACTTTGCCGTTAGTTGTTTGCATTTAAAATGGTGAATATATAATATTGGTGACAACAACTCCTATAGTTATTTCGTTCCTCACAAATTTGCTAATGTGCTTGTGTCCAGAACGTCTCATTTATTACTCGTGAAAATTTAATTGAATTTCTCGTAGAAGTTTCTGGAAAATTAATGGAAGAAGGATACTAAAAATATCAATGCCATTCTTATATTATCTGAATGTTGAAGTTCAGTACAATCTACTCGTAATACAGGAATGCAATATATTGTATTATTTCCTAAGGGAAAGTGATGTAATTATTAAGCATGATAAAAGAGACACGTCTTACGTTTTGTGACAGTTACTGCGAAATCAATCTAATACGTGACTCTGATTTTGTTCAAATCTACTTTTTAGCAGGGCGAGTTTGTTGTTTCTTTTCTAAAAGAGAAATAATAAAACTAGAGTGAAAATATTTGACTGGATACTGGAAATAATATTTGTTATGTTTGTGTTATGAAATTTGATTTTGAAATATTGTAATGAAAATAAAGAGAGAATGTGTTCATTTATTTTCAGAATAGCCTACAATTTTACAATATTTTTGAGAAATATCGAGAAAAAAATTTATATTAACTTGCAGTTATTATGTAATTGGGAAAATATTACAATTCACAAATATCGATAATAAAGTTTAAAGAAATCATCCCATCCTAAAATCGTTAGTAGGGCTTTGATATCTCATTCAATTTTAATATTAACGGCATTTTTTTCAATGCAGATTTCATTAGTCGATTGTTTCTGTGATCGTGTGGTAAAGCAACATATACATATTACTGTAAATGTTACTAGTGCATATACGTGTAGTTTGTGCCTATTATGTTTAAAATTCTAAAGATTATATTACTGTTGGTATTCCGCTTCACCCTCTCCTTCGCTTGCAGGTGTTATGGTTTCACACCAAGTAAGTATCTATCAAAAGTTTACCTTGTTTTCTGCTCGTTAACATTACTCTCATTTAGTAATATATTGTACTACTTCGAATATTTATTACCATAATATATTATTTGAAATTTCGAGTGGAGAATTGCGCTATTACTAAATCATTTCAGCTCGTTCACGGTTTTCAACCAATTATCTGATCAATTTATAATCAAAATTTGAGGTTACAATGATTGACATATAAAGTATTAAAGTTTACATTTGAAAACAATTAAATAACGTTTGAATTAAATTTAATATTTTCTAAAATGATACATGCCCTGCTAATACATTTCATAATTAAGTGCATCATGTGATACATTACGAGATTTCAGCATCACAAATTTCACATATTCTCTCCAAGTTTCCAAAACTGTCTTGATTAGTCGGTTCTCAGTTTCTGCTACTTCTGAAGTATGTTTATTGGTTGCCTGTTCAGTGAGTAATTGAGTCAGATTGTTCCATTTAAAATGGTTTTGAGAATATCTCGAAAAATGTTCATTGGATCAAGAAAAGTGGGTAATGAATGTTGTTCGTATCGATCACATGGGCACATCCAATGTTACCAAGCACAACCTCCCATTTCTATCCCCCGGGCGTAGGAAAATTAAAAATGTAAATGGGAATTAACATTGCATATTTGGATTCTCCGTAAAACAATAAGTAATTTTTGTATGGAAAGTTTTTTCCTTTACGAGATAGCGCTCTAATCGCCAAAAAAATCAAAATAATAAAAAAAGTAAAAATACGAGCTTTTTCTCGGCAATTACACATCAAATGAAAAAAATACAAAGAACTAGAGGTGCTACAGAATGACACAGACTTCCTCGTAGTAAACTTTTACTTTCAGGTATACATACGTATATACGGGACTAATATACGCAGTACAGAGAATGTTATGTAATGCTGCGGAAAATTTATTTTGAGATTTCAACGGAAATACACAGTTTGGGGTCCCCTGAACCGAAATAGTGCTTCTTTTTCAAAACGTCCGTCCGTCTGTCTGTCCGTCCGTCTGTGACCCCTACTAGCGCCTAAACCACACGCACGATCTTTTCCAAATTGAAGAAACCCCTGTCCATCTGGCTCTAGTTGAAGCTTTGAAATTTTGAAAAACATTATTTAAGATTTGGGAGTATTTTAAATAAAGCCCTCCCGGTCGTTTTCAAAATTTTCTCAAAAACGGCTACAATTTTTTTCTTTAAATTTCTTACAAGAATAGAATAAAATACACTCATAAAGGTGGCATAGGTCGTTTCTCACGGTTAACTCTAAAATTTCGAAAGTTGCAAAAGTTTTAATACTGCAAGCAACGTATGCATTTTTAAAAATAACAAAACAAGATTCTCTCAAAAACTGCTCCAATGTTTTTCTTTATACCCTTGATAGGCATAGTGTTAAATTTACTTTATTAGACGACATATACACCAATTTGCTCTATTCTTTTGTTTTTTCAAAACCACAAAAATGTATTTTATTTACTAGCCTCTGACATCGTTAATATTTACATTAGCTGCAATTCGTTTACATTATTGCATTTACGAGTGCATGTGCTTTAAATAATGACAAATAACGTTTCTCGAAAACTCAACAGTTTTTGGTAAAAATGAGCTCAAATTTCGCGTTCAACAATTCAAGATATTAATTTAGGTAATTTCTAAGTTCATGAAGGCGTTAACTATGAATATTAAGTTATACTGTGAAGTGAGGTGCAGTGTAGAGTAGAGAAATAATGAAGAAAATGTTTTTAGTATTGTAATGACGTGAAGTGAAGTGAAGGACAGTGCAGTGCGGTCTTAATTGTATAAACACTTAGTGCGACTATGAATAAATTCGTAATGTCGTAAATTCAATAATGTGAACAAATCGCTAAGCATGTAAATATTAAGAACGTGAAAGGCTAGTAAACAAAATTACAATTTTGTACTTTTTTAAAAAAAGAAATGACTAGAGCAAAGTGGCGTTTACGTCATCACATACAGTCAGTGGCGGCTCGTGGTCATGCCATTAGGGTGTGCAACGTTTCTATTCTTTTTCTCTTCCTCCCACTCTCTCTCTCCCTCTTTCTCTCTCTTTCTCTCCCTTTCTTTCTCTTTCTTTCTCTCTCTCTCTCTCTCTCTCTCACACACACACACACACACACACACACACACACACACAGAGGCATATATTACATGCATGCAATTACACTCATTAAGATAATGACAAACTCAAATTATCTTATGAAGTCTGATAGCATGCCGAACAGTACCTTCCAGCTTCCAGTTCCTTTTCGGCAAATTTGTCAGTAAATTTTTCATTGAAGTCATTGTTTTGCGTTTAATATTCTCAACGCTATTCAATGTACAAACACTCTTGACAGGAAAACGAACTCTCTGATGGCGGTTTTTTAAATCAATTGAAAATAGACTAATACATACGTTTACAAAACATTCTTCGTTTTTTAATACTTCGGAATGGTTTTGTAATTGCAATTCACTTTAAAACACAAGAAAATACGCATATATAAAATTCAATTAACATTTTTATGAATGTAACACTGCACAGCAATGCGTTTGCGTTTGCGTTTCGCGCTCGAGAGCTCATTTAAGTGGAGATATATCTCACACTTTCTTCATTCAATGTCACACGGAGTTCTCTTAAAACTTTGTACTGGCCGAGTATTATATCTTCGAGACATGTCAAGGCATTCGCAGAGATCGCCAATGCGCCAACTCAGTAGAACTCACATCTAGGGTTGCCACCTCTTCGGGTTTGACCCGGAGACTCCGGGTATCAGGAGTGATCTCCGGGCTCCGGCTTACTTTTGAAATTCCCCGGGTCATATAAAAAAATTAATTTTTTTCACGTTTTAAAATACAATCTGTGTTTAATAATTTAATTTTAACGGATGTTAAATTATATGTCATATTAATGACACTATATAAATAAAACTACTTCGCGGCAAAATCAGTATGCCATCAGTTCACCATCTCTAGTCGAAAGAGAATGCACTTAATATTATAGTAATTAATGCGTTATTAATATTATAAATGTATTACTTTTATGAAATAATTAATCGGTAAAAGGCGTATATTATTTTACGATAAATGTTGATTATGAATTTATGCGCTTACTTTTCGTTAACTCATCCCCCCACCCCTAGTGATCTTCGGGTCATGTGTTCTTCGAAGGTGGCAACCATACTCACATCGCCGGCGGAATGTTCCATCCGTCCCTAGGTTACCGTTACCTTTCCTCTTTCCCCTCCAGTCCCTCAACAGCGTACGACGCCGTTGTCTCGCTCGCATTTCTCGAGTGTGCGCCAGGTGGCTTTCGCAAAGGGCATTGGCGGCGGACTGGCAATCGCAGCATCCGAACGGCGCGTGCTTTGAAGTACAATGTTCCGTAAATGTTCTATGAGAATTCCCCACTTGTTAAGAGATGTTTAAGAGAAATTGCTCCGAGTTAATGTGGGGAGGCACATGCGTACGTGCGAATACCCACGCGCCGCCAGTGCATATAGTACTTTCAACATTCTCCCTACCAAAAGTTTAAAGAAAAAATTTTGAACCGTTTTTGAGAAAATCTTATTTTGGGGATTTTTTAAATTGCACATATTCACCCAGTGTTCCGCAAAAGCTATTACAATTTTAAAATATGTACTTGACCTTAATAAAAGAACTAAATAAGGGGAAAACGTACTTGAACGAAAAGTTTCTAACTTTAATTTTGTAGTTGTAGGAAGACGCCAAAAAAAGTCAACCTTTTGCAATTTTCGAAAATTCAAGAGTTAACAGTGATAAACGAACCTTTAGTTATTCCGCTTCATACGATCGTCTTGCTCCATCCAGGCTTCTTCTTCTTCGTCCACTCTTTCCTCTCCACCCACGTTTTCTTCTCTGATCGCTTCTCTGACACATTTACTTTTTCCTCCTATATGATGCAGTCACTCTATCCGATCATTCTGCTTCGCCTTCTGCTTTCTCTCCTTCCGCTCCGCCCACTTCTCTTCTCCTTTCGCTCCTTTGCGTCTTTTGCTTCGCACGATCTTCTCGCTTATTCCGGTCATTTTGCTCTGCCCCCTCCTACCTTTCCGCTCGCTCCTTCTTTTCCTTCTCCCCGTTTCTCTGACTCGTCCGCTCCATATGATAAATTCAAAATTTAAGTAGTATATGACTTATTGTAGGGATCACAGAATTTTGAAAATGCGCACACAATTCACTTTTCCCCAGAGCACGTCATACGCAGTTTTTAACTGTTTTTTGACGTAAATAAATAAATAAATAAATAAATAAATAAATAAATAAATAAATCTTCTTGCTTCCTCATTCTACCCTGCGCCTTCTTCCGCTCCGTCGGCTCCTCCTTCCTTTTTCGCTCCTCGGGCTCCTCCGCAACTTCGTATGTTTATCTTACCCCTTCCAACGGGCTTAGGTTGCTCAATGCATTAATTGATGCCACTCCTCTGACCGGGAGATCCTAGGGTTCGATTCCCGATGTGGCGGGATTTTCGACACTAGCTACACAGCTAGGTCGGCTCTGATCGGTAGTATTCGTGGTTTCTCCGAACTCAAATGTCCTATTTTGATTCTTTTTTATTTTCTATACCCCAACCATTCTTTTGACCTTAATTATAACTTTGAAATTCTTCGTTTAGTCAATAGGAAAAAAAATTAATATTTTGAAAATTTAAAAAATTTTGAAATTTTTGAAATCTAATTTTCTATCCTGAATTGAACATTCCTTAATAAAAAACAGCCCTATTTTAAATCTTTTCTTATACTCTCATTGTATAATGCTGTCGATTGATGCCTGCAACCCATTACATAATGATACTCGATACAGATTTTATTATGATACTAGCTGGTGTACCCGGTGTTGCTCGGGTTTATATTAAATTATTAGACAGGGAGAGGAATTCCCTTTTTTTATACCCTGCGGTGGGGCCTACTATCTCTTCTGTTGTATCCCTTCTCCACCCTGCCATGCTCTGCACGGCCACGCTTCGATAGCCTTGTCTTCTCTTCACACCCATTTGGAAATTTCCGGTCTACGTCGCTCACTTTTTCACAAAAAAATATATTTTTCTTATTGGGGGTTCCAGCTTCTAAACTTTCTTCACTTTATAACTAAAAACAATAAACAATTCTAAACTACAGAATATAATAATTGTAGACTTACGTATATTCTGTGGTTTTTTTGTGGAGTTTCATGTATTACTTCCAATATTGTTAATAAAGGTTCACATTGTGAAACTTACTCTTTTTTATATTTTGTCTTCTCTTATATTCATAAACAAATATTTGAAATTGATGTGTCAAATCGTGACCTTGAAGGGACTTACTGTTTTAAGCGAAGTTCAACATGTCAGAGTTCTTGCATGGAGAGGCTAGAAGATAGATATGGAATATGAATGTAGATGTCAAAACGTAATTGACGAATCATAATCATAAAAGTAAATGAAAGTATCAATATTGAACGTAGTTGCCAGTATTTATAATTATTTTGAAGACGACAATATATATATAAGTTTAAACTACATGTAGAATAAAACTTATTTTTTTACGTAAATCAATTAATCATAACATTGAAGCATGAGAAGAATACTGATCCATCAACATGTGTATTATGTGTACACACTAAATTGAGAATGTTCTGAACAAAACCATATTAGCTTCATTATTTGATCTGAAGTGCTATATATTAAGGATCTTGAAATGTGAATTACAGAAACCAATCCATGCGTTGGGAGCAATTGCAATGCAAAATAATAGTACAGATTAGTCTCAATATGTAAGTGATCATTGCTTAATTACATACTACTGCACTATTCGTCTGCACAAATTGAAGAAAGAAATCAACTGAGTGAAACCAAAACATACAAACATTTTACATTTTACCAATTTGAACATGAGAACTGTGTAAATAGTCGAATTGTGAGTGCTATTTGAAAGCTACCCTACTACGTAGAGGATTATTTACATTTGCATCCCTCCTTGCAGTATTATTTTCGATAGTGCGAGGGAGTACTTAAGCAAGTCGCACTTCTCTTAATAGCCGATTCTAAACGTTATATACTGCCCATCTATTCGCACTTGTATAGTCTGTTGTGACAACTTGACACTTGCATTATTTCAAGCAATTCAATGTTTACAAATTTCTGTAAAAGAAGAGGTTGTTTAGAATGTGTACGATATCTATATGTAATACATTGTAGATTACTGTATATTCTGTACTATATTGTAGCGTCGTGTCGCTAAAACCAGCGTGGGCACGCGGCGTGGTGCGCACCGGATGCGTAGACAATGGCAGAAGCTATGACGCACGGGTTTTTTCCAACGGGGTGCTGGGGCGTTAGGGCGGAGGCAATGGAGGCGGCGGGCAGCGTCGCGAGGGCTATTTAAGGGCTGTGAGAACAATAGCTCTTCCTTCTTTGAGACAGCGGCATCGGCAGCGTAGGTCGTCAGTGAGAGGTGCGGGCGTGCATGCTCCGAAGGAGCCGGCAGTTATTGTCGTGACTAGTGAGACATGTAGTCGGTCTCAGGGTAGGCGGTACTACGCACGGCGAAACATTAGGTAGTATGTTGCGGTGTGGTAGCCGCTGTAAATATCTCTCCTAGCAGTGGGGTCTATTTAGTTAGTTAATTGTATACAGTGCATTGGTTATTTGTGACTACGGTTTAATTTATGAATAAACCTGCTGTTATTACAACCCACTCTCGTCTGTGTACTGATTACACCCGTATGACGCCACAATATATGGTTGTACATTGCACTGTCTCAACCTACCTCAATTTTTGTACAAATTCAAACTCCAATGTTTTCTAGCCACTTTGTACATAACACGGATTACGGATAATGCATGTCATCTTTACCACTTTAGTTACCGATTTCTTCCAAATATTTCACCAATGTTCAGAACTAACAAATCACCACCGTTCATATAGGGACATTACATAACCTTATTCAAAGTCCAATGAATCTCGTAATAATTTTGGACATTGATGAAATCAGTAGTAGATCTCAGACGTCATCCTCTGGTGGCGCACAACTAAACTATTGACATTGATGCACTCTTAAATCTGTGATGGAAAGCTCTGCCAAAAATGTCGAGAAAAGTAATTATTTTGTAAAGCATAGCCTATAGCACTCCCGACCTTTAAAGGAAGTTAGCACAAAAGTTTCATCGGCATTGGTTCAGTAGATTCACAGATTACCGCGTTGTAAGACAACGCACTTCTGTCTTTATATATTAGTATAGATAGGGCCTTGACCAATCACAGAGGAGCTTGCAAAGTAAGTATTGATACTTCATTCATCGTTGAGAATCGTTCTAGTAAATGTTTTGTTCGATTCCATACATTCAAATTGCATTTAATATTTTATTATGTTTATCAGTTTTAATTTCTTTTATTATCGGTAATTTTTATATGGATATTATTGAATATAAATGGGGTCGTAATTTCACTTATATTCTATTTGACTAGCGCGGAAGTAGTGGTATAGGGAACATCTGAATGACGTTAAGATCAGAACACAAGTTATTTTGTGTTATATGTTGCTGCCGTGTGTTTGTCCTTAAAAGCCAGCCAATTCTTTAGTACGAAATGTCTAGTGAATCAGAGGATGAGTTGGCGCCTCCAGAAATAAGAGAAAAAGCGAAAATGGTGACTTCCAAATTATTGCCGCAACTTATATACTCTCTCACAGACGGACTGGTAAACCTAAGCCAGCTGCGGCAGGTAGGGTAGCAGTCCGATAGGTGGCCTTGTCGGAATCCTGCATTTTAACTGCCACGAAACGATTCAATGTAAAAGTTTAACTTATAAAAGTTATTATAAGTCGTAGAAAAAGTACTGTATGAAACTCGATGTAAAGAGTATGAATACCATCGTGTGACGTTTACGATACTCCATCGTACCTCTCTTGTATCGTAATATAAAATTCGTGTATATTACCCATCATTACATCATCGTTTCAGAATGTACTATTATTGACTAGCCTCCTACCTTTTTTTCATTCAACTTCACAACATACATACTGTTCTATTGTAAATGTTAAAGTGTGACCCACATTGCTTGGCCAGTTTATTTTATTTTTATTTCATTTGTCAATGTTATTACATAATTTGTCAATATTTCTATTTGATCACTTACTTTATGTTAATTTCTCATTTTCACCTTCCTTTCCTCCTGCCAAAAATCCATCCCTTTCCTCCTGCCAAAACTCCATCCCTTTCACCTTCCTTACGTTCTCCACCCCCATCCTTATTTCGAACCCTGTTGCCTCTTCCTCTGAACCTACTCCCGTTTCTCCCATTCCCACTACCAATTCATCTACACCTGATGCCCCATCTTCCTCACAACCTGTCTCTGCCGGGACACACTACAACCTTCGAACACGCACTCGAGGTAAAAATGGAGTAAATTCAGTCAGGTGCAGCAGAAAAACATTCGAGTAGGTACTTGCAAAAATAAACATTCTTCACCATAATGTTCAATCCCTTACAAATAAAACTGAGTTTATCGAGGCAGCTCTACAGAGCGATCTAAATCAAATGGATGTTCTTTGCATTACAGAACATTGGTTATCTCGTTATGCACAGGAACGTTTCCAGATATGTTCAAAACAGCTAAAATGAAGCCGCTCTTAAAAAAAGGCAACAAAAATGAAATCCAAAATTATCGGCCCATTTCTCTTCTATCAGTTTTTTTTTCAAAAATATTAGAGAGCCTTTTTTTACGTAC
The DNA here is from genome assembly GCA_011170035.1 of Teleogryllus occipitalis. Taxonomy (NCBI): domain Eukaryota; kingdom Metazoa; phylum Arthropoda; class Insecta; order Orthoptera; family Gryllidae; genus Teleogryllus; species Teleogryllus occipitalis. Next base: position 477,310 of record BLKR01000252.1, on the reverse strand, counting down.
GAATGGAAACCTTTCTCAGTAAACACGACGCGCTTTCAGATTGCCAACATGGATTTAGAAAATCAAAATCAACGGAAACAGCTATATTTTCTTTTCTTAAAGATGTCGCCTCATCATTGGATCAAAACGAGGCACCTATTGGATTATTTTTAGATCTCTCAAAAGCTTTTGACGTCATTGATCATGCCATTTTACTTTCAAAATTACCTTCATATGGAATCCGTGGTATTGCTCTAGATTGGTTATGTTCGTACCTTAACCCTTTAAGTGCTACGTTGTTGCATCAGCGCGTCCCCGGGCCCTGAGTCGCCCGGTCCGCTTGGGTCGCCTGTGGCCTGCATGTGGCGTAGGACTGGAGTTGATGATGTTTTGTGCAAGCTTGTTACCGACTGCATGTTTTCCAGCAAGGTTCATGTGAAGACCATGCCGAGTGAAGTGTTTTGCTGAGAGGAAATTAATTTCAAAAAGTGTGGCATTTGTTTCTCTCAGTTGAAGTTTTAATCGTTGGTTTGCGTGCTTAATCTCGCTGCGTCGGGTTGGTCTGTTGTACCAGGAGGGCAGAGTCGAGACTACAATGTTAGTATTTTGGGCGGCACATTGTAATTTGTTTACATGTTGTTCAGGTGTAAAGTTAATGTCAATCTGCCCTCCTATGATAATGACTGTGTCCTGATTAGTCAGTGTCTTCGTGTGGGTGCCCAACTCTGCAGTCACATCTGCAAACCTCCCGTTAGGTTTAAAAATAGATGAGACTGAGAAATTGGAGGGTACCTTCCTACTGAGAATGGAGGACAGATGGCGGCCATGACTGTCAGCTAAAATAAGTAGCTGTTTTTTAATTCGCACAGTGATTTAATATTGGAAAATAAACTGAGCTGTGAATATGTTTTGACACTTATCGGCACCTCGTAAATCTGAAGGTTCGTTGAGGTTTGAATGTCCGTTTAAAATTCGTAATGTTTGTTTGTCTTGGTTATAGCAAAAAAATTGGTTGGAATTATATTTTCAGCCAGCCTGCAACAAGTAATGAACACACTTAAAACACACTAGGCACAGACAAATCGCTAAATATAGTAGATATTCACAAAATATCAAGAGCACAACCAGATGCGTCCGTCTCGTAAAATGGCGTCAACCAGTCCCCAAACTCGTGTATACAGCAAATGCGTGCTCATACGCACGAATTCTCTCACACACGCACTGTATTTTCTTACACCAACCTCTCAAAAATGAAAAAAAAATTAAATTTGAATTTTAAGATGCTAGAAGCATTTACGATATTAAGAGAATTGTGTGGAAGTATTTCTTGAATGAATTCTAACTACAACTTTCTTGCTACTGTAGGGGACTGCGTGGATGAACCTCCAACGCAACTGTTTAGCTGCGGCTGCGACGCCGACCGTGATTGATTGTAATATTGATTATAATCAATATTAAAAAAAACATTCATACAAAACATTATGGTTTCAAGAAGTATTACTGGGCCTATCAACAATTTTCACAAGCGTAAACAAAAATTAGAAACTAACAAAAATAAATTCATTATTATTTTCATTACCATAATGGTATGGTACGTTTTACCAGTTGATTGCTGTTTGGGAATGCTCATCAGTGACCCTACATATTGTAAGTATTTTCAGTGCTTAGTGAGTTTATTCTCTTTCTTGCCATTCGATACGCAACGGTTCAAGGTACAAGGTCGAACAGCTTGCAGCGATACCTTTAAGTATGAATTCCAATTGGAAGAAGATCTTACAAGATAATCAATTGCATTCCTCAATGCCTTTCCAATATGGTCCTTTAGACCACCAATGTTTAAGATTAGAAGTGCCTGGTTTTATATTATATCTCGACATTATGGCGTAACATAACCTAGGAAATTTACTAACACTCAAGAGGGCCTTACAATTTAGGTCGAAACGTCTGCTTTATATATATTTAAATTGACTGGAATCATCGTTTTTTTCTTGTAAAATTAATTACATTTGGCACTCCAACGTGGTTGTTCGTGCATATCCACTAGATAATATTAACTAATGGAACATCCCTGAAAATTCAGATGTATCGTGAATTAATATGAATATGAAACTGCGTGCAACGTAGACTTTGTATCGTTCCTACCAAATCATTCTACGTTGAGAAGAATTCTAAGAATTTTTAATTTCCGGGGGGGGGGGACCTCAGAGGTACATGGGGGAGACCTCATAACCCTTTTGCAAATTAAGGGTTATGAGATCAGCGAGAGAAGATTAAATGCCATAAACCTAGCGGTCACTTGAATAAAGAACTCCTTTACCAGTACGTCATGACTTAAAATAAGTGGGTACTTAAAGAGGTCCATATTTTATACTTGTTCCTCTACTTTCCGTGAATATCAATTTTGGAGCAAAACGGATGAATGGTTTAGCCGCTAGTGTTGTTTACAGACGGACGGACAGACAGACGTTTTGTTGTCATTTGATTTTTGCTATCAAGGTGCCACAGAACATGGATTCTGGCAACACTACGTGAAAGAGGATTTTTTTCTAAATTTAGCAACTGGATTTATCCACTTTTTCGTTATCAGGACCCTGTAATAGGAGTTTTGGGCCGAAAATTTGCCGTTTTTTCGCACAACTTCCTCTCTACTCCGTAGGGAGAAAATAAAAAATGAAATGTGTGCTTCTTTGAATGTTTGGAGACGTGAAAATATGTCATTAGCACCATTTTTTTCTGGCTGAGTAACAATAAAGTACACTCTCTCAATATTTTTCCGAACAAAGAGCGCCCAATTTCACTTAGCCATTGTTTAGGAATAACTCTGAAGATAATCGTTTAGTTAAAGAACACTTGATTTTAAGTGTTCCCAACGAATTTTGACTTTCTTGTGCGTAGATATCATCTTGGATTACAACTGTACGCCAGGTCCTATGGATCTGGAGGGCGGACACGATTGCTGGTGCGTCTGCGTGCCCAATCATCCGTGCCTACTAGAGTGCAAGGATCACCTGTCAAAGGATGGGACGTCCAACATAGGCCGCACGCCTCCCAAGTCCATAGTAAGGGACTGAGAGACTATCGCAGGCGGCCTTGCTTGTTCTGAAGTCGGCTTGTCCTGCGTCGGCTGAATACTCGTGACGGGTAGTTCCTTTTATTTATTTACTTATTTATTTACTTGCTTATAAAGATAATGACATGTAAAGTACTTCTTTTTGACACCGAGTAATATATTTTTATTCTGGGCTCTTAGGGCTGAAAACTCTCTTAAGTGCGGCTGGTAGCACTATTCTGAGTCGTTCATTACATTTAATTGAAGCAAATGGTATAAAATGATATGTCTCAAACATCGATTGATTTGATTAGTTATTCTGGCCTCCTGAACTGCTAAGATCATTAGTCCCGTAAGTGTAGTGCACGTGTTTTCCTTGTGAACTGTCGGTGATCTTCCTGCGTTGATTGGTAAGATCAGGCACCGGCACGTCGCCTAGGGAAAGGAGGTTCCCCAACCTGGTATCTCCCACTAACGGGCCATCCACCCAGCCGTAACAAGCTCTAAGCTCTCGACCGGTCTCCCGCCATGAGTGGTATTGTGTGCATGTTAGTGTAAGTGTGTGGGTAAGGGGAAAGGATAGGACAAGGAAGAGGATGGAAAGATCGCGCGCGGTCCGTGGCCCGTTTGTTAGGGTACTGCTCCGGCATTCGGTTGGTACTGATCGGAGAAACCACGGAAAACTACTGATCAGAGCAGCCGGCCACTAGAATTCTTCTTCGGACAGGAAATTCGTCGTAGCTTCCTAGCCAGTGACGAAAATCGTACCGTTTCGATAAAACTCGAATCCTAGGAACTCCCGGTCAGATGCACTGCAGACATTAGTTGATGCCCCGAGACACTTAACAGAATAAAGCTACATTATCTCCTGAAGAAAGATACCCAAATTGCTTTTTCGTCGCCCAACAGCCAATCTCTTCCTATTGTAGAAACTCTATAGAGACTATCTTTTTGTCTTTTATAACAAAGAATGTAAAGTGTGTATTAAATTAACAGAAGTTTATAAATACTGC